>JADRCD010196245.1:0-25143 GCA_019843815.1 Montemys delectorum | reverse complement strand
TCTTCTTCTTCTTCTTCTTCTTCCTCTCTCTTTCTCTGTCTCTCTCTCTCTGTGTCTCTCTCTCTTTCTTTTCCTTTCTCTGTCTCTACTCTCTTCTTAACTCACCTTCCTATGCCCTATTCTATACTTTGCCTGTTGTCTCACCTTACCATACCTAGCTCTACAAACATATCCTGGCTCTCTTTATCAATCACAATAGCTTATGAATATTTGAGTACCTTGTTGGAGAAAGAGCCTTAGTCTTTTAAATGGCAATTTCTCTTTTAGCTTATTTACTTTTCATTTGGCTCTGAAATTTTCTAAAAGTGAATTCATTCTAATAGATTTTCTCTACAAAAAAACCAAAAACCAAAAAACAAAAACAATTCAGTCATATTAAGAGTAAAGAGGCAGGAATGAGTTCACCAATTTCAAGAATGAGAGTGGAATGAGTCACAGGCTGACTATGGCTTGAAAGTTTTTTATAGACTGTCTGCCACACATTGGGCTTGGTGTGAGGGGTGGGCTTGAGTAGCTTTGACTTCAGGTGAGAGGGTTGGGATATCTGTTAGGAATGTCAGGAATGTGAGACAGAAGGTTTTTTTTTTCTTCTGCATTTTCTGTTGGGAGGCATTCAGTGTGGGTGGGATTGGAGAGAGAGGGAGGAATGGAATTTGCTGGACCATGTGGGGGAAGGGTGCAAGCCAGGGATTCTAACTGAATACATTTAGCACTAAAAGTTTTGTAACTTGTCTCTGTTTGCAATGTTGTTCATCTCTGTGATCTTCACTTCCATACTTACTGGAGCATCTCTAATGCTGCCATCTTGGAACTTTCATGAAGGAATGAGGACATGCTCAGGGCCTTTGTTTACTCTGAAAATAACCAGAGTTCCTTTTCTTAGAATTCTGCAGTGTAATTGAGATCTATGATGGTTTAAGAAGGTCTCAGATATATGGCAATCTCTCTTATCTGATGGAAACACATTCTCCTATTTCTTTGCTGGTTTGCATATGTGAATGCCTGTGTATATTTGTATGTGTTTGTGTATGTGCGTGAATGTGCCTGTTTATGTCTGAGTACATGCATGTGTGTGTCTGTTTGAAATTCGAGTTGGTAGTAACTAATCTTTAGGAGACTTGACTTAATGAAATTCATTCAATTTTGAAGTTATCACTTATGAGTAGATGTAATTAGGTCATATCAGGTTTACCTAGAGTCTTTTTAAATTCTAGTTTTTATTTCTTATTGAAAAGGTATCATTTAATTCATCAGTATGGTGTGCAGATTTGTAGCAGGATCTCTCTATTGCTGAATGAATGCATTGTGTGCATTTTGAAATGTCAAGAGAAGAGGAAAAACCCAACATAATTGCATTAATAATAGAGAAGCTAAAAGGAACTAGTTTTATTGGAATATTACAAATTTCTCCAAAATAAAAGAAAAATATGCCTAAAGGTACTTCAGAAAATGAATGAATTCTTATTTGATGCACCTACATTGATTATAAATGGCAACAATAAAAGTCACTAATAAAGCAGTTTGTATTTTGGGCTCTCTAGTAATGATAGAAGTATTTTATTCTAGAAAACGTTTGATCAAGATTAGTTCTTTTCAGATCGGACCTTCAGAGTGGTTTTCTTATACCTTTGAGTAAAATATTTAGATCCACTGCATTTAAAACTGGATTGTGAAAGACTTAATTTTCAGGAAATTCAATGTCTGTTACTTGTGGAGTTACAACTCATTTTTGTTTTAGAGGCTATCTTATTGAACCCAAGGATCAAGCACCAGTACTTGCTTTTCAAGGAACTACATACCCAGCTTTATTTTATTTTATTTTATTTTATTTTATTTTATTTTTTACCTTCTGTGTGTGTGTGTTTGTATGTTTGTGTTTGTGTTTGTGTGTGTGTGTGTGTGTGTGTATGTGTGTGTGTGTGTGTATGTATGTATGTATGTATGTATGTATTGTGTGATGTTGAGTAGGTCAACTCAGGAAATTTGGAAAATTCCACTTGACCCCTTCCCTCCTGGAAGAGCACCCCTCCAGAAGGGACAAGCTAATTAACATTCCTCAGACCATGGGGTGGGGGTGGGGGGCGACCTATCATCAGCCACCTGTGGGTAGGGGAGGGCCAGAGCAAGTAGATACATTCCACAGGGTGGACTGACCATTGGCCACCTGCAGACAAAGGAAGTCCTTGCCACCTCATTCTCTAAAGACCAATCATTTTAAAAGTCACACTGTACTGCCAATTGCATTGTGCCTAACGACTGCTCCTCTAAAAACTGTATAAAAGCTCACTAAATGAGCTGTGTGAGGTTGCCACTTCTCCTTTGGGTGTAGGATGACCCCAACGCATAGG
The DNA here is from genome assembly GCA_019843815.1 of Montemys delectorum. Lineage (NCBI taxonomy): Eukaryota > Metazoa > Chordata > Mammalia > Rodentia > Muridae > Montemys > Montemys delectorum. The sequence continues at coordinate 22,795 of JADRCD010196245.1, read as the reverse complement.
AACAATAAATTCCTCTTGCTCTTTTTCTATGCAAAAAGCAAGAGGAATTTATTGTTCCAGTGCACTGGGGTCATCTCAGACCAGAAGGAGAGGTGGCAACCCCGCACAGCTTGTTCAATGAGCTTTTATGCACTTTCTAGGGCAGCAGCCATTAGGTACAATGCGATTGGCAGAACAGTGTAACTTTTTTTTCTTTTTCTATTTTCCATCTTGAAATTTATTTATTTTTTTAAGTTTTATTGCATTATGATGAGAAAAGTTACATGATTTCAATTTATCTGAATTTGTTAACATTTAAAAACATATTTTAAGTAAATAGAATTAAATCACATTCTTGTTTCCCTTTTTGTACCCCAACTCCTCCCAGAGACCCCCCCTTCAATACCTCCAATATCTTTTTTTGTCATATTCCTTAAAATTTATAAAATATTATAACAATAAAAATGAGTATTATAAAAGTTGTTTGATATAAAACAACAATGAATTTAACAGTCTTATGTAGATGCTTGTCTATAGCAATACTGAAAATATATATGATTTCTCAATATAAATTTTAAATAACTCCAAACATATTAGCTGTATATTTCAAAATAATACAACACTACTAGTAATTTCTTAAATGAACATAAATATATAAAGTCTTTTTGTTTGTTTGTTTGTTTGTTTTGTATTTAGTAGAGCTTAAAATGTTGCCTCTTTCTGTGGTACAAGCCTAGAATAAGAACAATTTTTAGACATTGGATTTCATTGTAATAAAGCTGTACTTCAATGACTCTCACATCACCAAAGGATTTTACCTCCATATTTGCTAAGCTGAGAGTTGACAGTTCTGCTGCACCAAGGAATGAATTGTAGGCACGATTTTTGGACACAGACTTCCTGCTATGGTCAAAACTATTTGACTTGAGTGAGCGACTTTATTCTTAGCTCACAGAGAACAGGTTACATTCATTTAAGAAATGGTGTATGTATTAAGATGGTCTATCCATAAAGTCATTCATCAACTGTTTCAATGAACAATGGTTCTGTTTGGAGGGTGGCACAGACATTAGGTGAGGGTAAGAATCTGGTTCATTGGCTGTGATAATTTGGAAAAGCATTCATCTCAGAGAAAGTAACTTATAAAGTCCTCTTCTTAAAACTTGATACAATAGTTACAAACGCCAAACAAAGCATTCAGTCTCACTCTTTGTTGTTCTCTTACAAGCCCCCTCCCAATTTAATTGTCTATATTTCTTTTGAGTATATAAATACTTTTGAAATGTGTAAGTTGTTCTGAAAACCATAGTATAGTGTAAAAACATGAAATAAACAATATTACTAGTAGAGAGGCTGAGATAGGAGAAGCAAGATTTCAAGACCCTTATGTTGTACACAGCAAGACACTGTGATGAACAAGCTGAAAGTATATATGGATTGTGCAATATTGGACCTATTTCTCCAATTACCAAATTAGAGAGACCATTGGATGACAATCAACAAATTTCTAATTCCTCATATTTTTGGATTTCAATCAATGCCACTGAGTGAGCAAGCCTTTGGCTACCTCCCTGCTCTCTACTACAGAAAGGTGGAAAGGTCTGCTGGCATCGGGCTGTCCTGGAGCGGGGACTTCTGGTAAAACACGTATCAAAAGCCTGTTGCTCTTCTTCAACCCAATTGAAGGGCTGTCCATTTTTAGTCAGGGGGTAGACGGGGCAGCCAATTCAGCAAACTCTGGAATCCATAGCTAGCAGAACCCAGCCATACCCAGTAATTCCAAGTACCTATTTGGGGCTCTGAGGAGGAAGGATGTGCAGTATGGTCTCCTTTCGAGCACTGGAGAGTCAGCACTGGCTGTCTTTCAGCAGGTAGCCCAGATAACTTACTTTTCTCTGGCAGATTTGGGCCTTCTTGGCTGAGGCTCTGTATCTCAATCCTCCTGGCTCCTTCAAGAGGCGTTTAGTCCCCTTTAGACAGTCCTTAGTCTTGGGACCCAGGTTTCTTCACAGGCCTAAGGGGAGTATTCCAAGCTGATTAGCACTTCCACAGGATCCCTTGTTCTAGAGCCTGGTAATGTGGGGCCTGATTCTATCCTGAGCCTCCCTCAACATCGGATATTGGTGCACAGACACCGGGGAGGTTTGGGCTCTAAGCTCCACATGGATGGGGGGCTGGTTGTTGGCCCTCCCCATTCCTACATCCCAGTCTAGGCCTGGGGAAAGGCCTTGAACCACCAGTCTAGGTCCTGGGGTGCCCTGTCCAAGGTCTCAAACAACTTGTATTCATCCTCTAGCCTGGGAGTCAGGACTCTCTGTAGATTCCTTCCCTGTCACTTTTCTTTTTTCCATCTCCCCTTCATCTTCTTTCTTTCTCTTTCTCTTCTCCTTTTCCTCCTCTGTTTCCCTGTTATGGTAGACTTTTTCAGCAACCTACAATAAATTCCTCAATAACTTATCCTGTAGTTCCTCTAGCCTCTGAAGCTTTTTCCTGATAATCTCTACTAGCCTGGTCTATAAAAGCCATAGCTACAGTAGATTTGTGCTTCTTGCTGCTGGGGTCACAGGGCGTATACTGATGGAATGCCTCTATGAGTCACTCTAGAAAAGGAGCAGGTGACTCATCTGATCCCTGTCTAACCTCACATACAAATTCATAGGTTGTTGTGAGACCTGTCAAATAGAGGCTGGCTGTCGACCTTCAGGTGGCCTTTCCCTTCTGCTGTATTAAGGTCCCAGTCAGGTCTAGTCATGGGAAACCCACTGTCGACGACAGCCTAGTCAATTGATGGTATCCCCATGTCTCTGGCTTCTGGTTTTCTGCATTATAAATAAAACAGTCTCAAAGAGATTAACCAGCCCTTTGGAAAAGGGGGTTGGGGATTGGGCCTTCCAGTTGTACAAGTCGGCCAAAGAGAAGGGCCAGTATTGCATAGCCTGATTGTCCTTTTCCAGAGGCCCGTATGTCCTCAGTGAGAGAGTCCCCGTGGTATCAGGGGTTTGGCTCTCAGGTCTCCTCCCATTCCTCCCTCTGGTGAAGAGGGGTGCAATGGCCCCAGTCTCATATGGGCTGAGGAACCGGTAATGGTGTTGGCAGGGCCATGGGGGCTAAGGTAGGGAGATTTGGAGGAAGAGGGTCTTGGAGTAACAGGTCCGATGTTGAAGACTCTTGGAGGATCAGAAGTTTCTCAGGTCCGGATCTCTCCTCCCAAGCTTCTTTGTTCCTGACAGCCAGAATCTGTGGACTGCATCTTGGGAAAGAAAGGCTTTTATCTATGAGGGAGGAGGGGGATCCTCCACTAGATTTTTCTAGGTAACTATATAAGACCCTTGGTCCAGGTGTCCTAAGGATCCTGGCCTAAAGACTCTCTTCTCTGCTGCTTTTGATCACCTGCAAGTCAAAAGTCCCTATGAGTGGGTCATGTGGAGAAACAGAGAATAAATAACTTGTCTTTCAGTCTGTCCAATATCCAAAAAAAAATGTCGTCAGGTCAGTCTAAGTCCTGGAACATAGATCGAGATACCAACAAACACAGAGAAAAACAATTACCACACAGACAGCTCAACCTTGGCATGGGTGGGGGTCCAGGTCCAAGAACGCAGAGAAAGACAATCAACACACAATTCTCCCCTTCCATGGGCCAAGTTACAGACACTAAGTGTTCCTGCACACACGGCAGGAGCCAGATAAACCAGGTTATAGCAAAAATCGGCTACCAATGATATTGTCTGGCCGTTTCCAGAAGGAGCAGAGCCTTCCTGGCTCCCTCCATGGGGGCCTGAAGCATCCTTCAGTCTCCCCAAGGTTGCAATGGCATGTCTGCCCATCTACAGCATCAGACACCATAGGCTCTCTGAGCCTCCCATTGCTTGCTTACAAGCAAAAGTTCAAAGAAATTTACAAACTCACACTTTGAAGAACAGAAAGACAAACAGGAACTGTGGTAAATGCTTGAGACCTCTGATTCATCACTCTAGGGTGTTCCCACAAGGAGCCAGATTCCTGGCCAATGCACCAAATTTAAGATTCTGTTGAGCCTTAGCTTACTGGGGACCCCCTGAATGAACCACATAGAGCCTGGATCAGTGCAAAAAGCAAGAGGATTTTATTGTTCTAGTGCACTGGGGGCATCTCAGACCCAAAGGAGAGGCTGTGACCTCCTCTTGCTTTTAGCATCGATCCCAGGCTCCATGTACTTCACTCAGGGGGTCCCCAGTAAGGTAAGGCTTTCCAGAGTCTTACAATGTTGCATATATGGCTTTCAGTGGAGATCTTTCCCACGTAAGTCCCAGGAATTGAACTCAGGTCATCAGACTTGGCCATGTGTGTCTCTGTCTGCTGAGCCATCCTGTTGACTCATTTTATTTTAATTTTATGACAGCATCTTAGTAAGTTTCCAAAAAAAGCCTTGAACTCACTGTAGCTCAGGCTTGGGAGCTTCCTGCATTAACTTACCAAACTAGTAGATACCAGCTTTACCAGGTCCAGTTTCATAAGTACTTTATTTTGTTTGTCTGATTGTTTATAATTTCATATAGGATTTCTTTGTGTAACCTTAGCTGTCCTGGAATTTGCTTTGTACACCATGCTGGCCTTGAACTCAGAGATCCACCTGCTTCTGCTTCCCAAGTTCTGGGGCATTTGTCACCACTGGCCAGCAATATAGCTACATTTTCTTTTAATATTTGATTGTTACTTTTGCATTTATAAGTAATATGGAGATATAATACTTTTTAAAAAATTTAAAAAATATTTTTGCTTTTTCAAAGTTCCCATGAGCAAATAGAAAATTTGTGGCAAGATACATAAAAATATTTGTATTCATTGTCATATATGTATATATATATGTATATGTATATATATGTATATATATATGTGTATATATATTCAATTCAGCAGTATATATTCAAAATATGTATATCCACTTCACTTCCTCATCAGTGATATATTCTGAGTGTTGAGGAAAGTGAGTGTGATATAGATGTTCCATTTATGGCTGCAGTAGGAAGGGGCTCATAGGCTTCCATGCCTACATAAGGATATATTGACTGTTGGCTACTAGAGGAGAGAGAGTCAGTTTTTTTCAAGGATATAGTTCCTGAAAGGCCAACCATACTGCAGTGAATGATCTCATATCCATGCATATATGGAGCACACATTGAAGTTGGTGAGTTACGATAAAGAAAAGAAGATATAAATTTAGGAGGGAACAGGAGATGGGACAGTTATGGTGTGGGGAGTAAAAATGATCAGACTACAGTATATGTTTGTATAAAGTTTTCAAGGAATAATAAAAAAAAATTATAGCCTGCCATTACAAATGGTAGCATGTAGCAATGCTGCCAAGATGAAGGAAATGTATTTAGAAATTATATTTTTTACAACATTTTGGGTGGTGTTCTCATTATCTCAGCAGGAAACTCATCAATATATCTCAGATACATTCCTAGGTGGGTATGATTCCTCATCTCTGAATTTTCATGCAATTTAGTATATATATCATTTCACATACAATTTAAGAATATCTGTCTTAGAATCATTTCTGTTCCTATGTTTATTTCCTGAGGCTGCTGTTACTGTTTTTGTTTGCTGTGTGTTGCAATGGTGATTTCTATGACTTTATTCTTAACTTTATTTGTGAATTGTATGAAATAACAGGTAGGGTTTAGATACTAATATGAAGAATTAAATAGGTAAAAAAGATGTAGCTTCTAAGGAAATACTTGCAGGTAGCACCCATTTGGAAGAAGCATTTGTGCTTCCATGAAGAAAGACTAGTACTATGAATATAATTATATGCATTTGTATATAATTAAGGAGAAAAACATGGGACTGTTATATAGAATAAAACTATGGGCCAGAGAAGTTCACAAAATTCCAGAAAAAAGAAACAATGTGGCTTTGTATGTATGTGTGAATAATATCTTAATGAGATGATTTTTTTTTTATCTTCAAGGAAAAAGGACTTCATGAAATGTTCTAATAGACTGTAGTCTCAATGTAAATGGTAAGGGAATAAAATGTTTAAATCCATAGGTGAATTTTATGATTTCAGGTAGTAAATATTATTTAAGCAATAAACACATTTTGTTAACAAAAAGAAACATGATCTGTTAAATCAATTCAAGTTATCAATCTAGATGTCCCCCAACAGAAGAATAGATAAAGAAAATGTGGTACATTTAATCAATGGAGTATTACTTATCCGTTAAAAACAATGACATCATGAAATTTGCAGGGAAATGGATGGAACTAGAAAAGATAATCCTGAGTGAGGTAAGCCATACTCAGAAAGACAATCATGGTATGTATTCACTTATGCCTGTACATTAGCTTAATTAAAGTATAATCATGCTACAATCCACAGATCTAGAGAAGCTAAGTAACAATGAGGGCTCAAGGGAGGACACATGGCTCTCCTGGGGAAGGAGAAAAAGAATGAATTTGTGGGTGGACTTGGAACAGGTGGTAATGGAAGCAGGAGGGATCAGGAAGTGGGTGGGAGAGAGAGAGAAAGACAGTACTGGGAAAGACAGCTGGAATTGGGAATCCACTTGGAGGGTAATGTAAAAACCCAGTGCAGTAGAAACTCCCTGGAATCTATGTGAATGACTGTAGTGAAATATCCTAGTAACTGGGCATATGGAATTTAAATTGACGAACTTCTGTAACCAGGCCAAGCTCCTAGAAGTAAGGCTAGGACATTGATCCAGGCACAAAACATTTGACCTACAATCAGGCCTGCTCATAGGATGTGCATCGTTTGATAATGGTGGCACAGAACTAGTGGGAGTGGCCAAATTTGCCTGGTCCAACTTGAGACCCATACCATGAGAAGGAGCCAATGCCCAATACTGAAAAAGAGGGGAGGAGGGATCATAGGAGCTAGAGGTCTCAAGGACTCCGCAAAAACGTAGCCCACAGAATCAACCAAGCAGGGCTTATAGAAGCACACAGATGCTGAACAACAAACATGGACCCTGTATGGGGCTGAATTAGGTCTTCTGCATATACCTATGGTTGTGTAGCTTGGTGTTTTTGTGAGACTTACAACAGTGGAAGTAGGGGTGTCATTGACTCTTTTGCCTGTGCTTGGGACCCTTTTCCACTGATATGCTAACTTATCTAGCTTTGATATGAGGATTTGTGCCTGGTATTTTTTGTAACATGTTAGGCCAAGTTTGGTGGATAACCCTGGGAGAACTTTTTTATTTTGGAAGGGAAACAGATGGGGAATGGATCTGTAGAACTCAGGGAAAAGGGAAGGTAGTGGAAGCAACCAGGAGGAGTGGAGGGAAGGAAAACTGCAGTGGGATGTAATGGATAAGAGAAGGATAAAAGGGGAAAAAAGTCAATGTGGACAGAACAGGTTGGTCATTAGCTTTACAATTTGCCTTAAAATGATATATAAGTGAATTTCCTTTTTATACCTATATAAGGTATTTAAGAGAACTTTAAAAAAGCAATGCTTTTTGGTTGACAGTGAGAGACTATGTGGGACTGGTGGATTTGTAAAATTGATCAACACATAAAATGAAAGCCTTATATCCACAATACACTAAAATGCTTGGAAGTGATTGTGAACAAGTATAGAAACCAGCAGGAAAAAAATGGTAAATTAATCCACCAGACTCTTCAGAATAGATAGTAGTCAAATCATTAATAAACCTATGAAAATATCTCTAATATATTTAGTTGCATGGGAGATTGTAACTCAAAACCCAAATGAGTTTTCATTTTGTTATGCCCAGTTTGTGGGAACCTCGGGAGACCACCAGAAATTGCTAGTCCGATGCAAGAACAAAGACAGTCTTTATTATATGATATTATATGAGTCTGACTCAGATCACAAGACTTTCCTGCTCTGCAGGCTAGGAATATAATGGTTGAATCCAGCGGCTTGATATATATGAGTATGAATAAGTTGGGATTCTTGAGCTTTGGAGTTAAATGATTTGGAGCATGTAAAAGAGTACTGTCCTTCAAATCTGACAACATTTGTTCAGACAGCAGAGTGGAACCATGCAGCTGGAAAGGGACCTTCCTGACCTTCGAAGAAGTAACTCATTACATTATCAGAAGCTGGTGTATTTTACAAACTGGTCATAGCTGTCTGGGAACACTTAATTTCCTCTTTCCCCTAGTCCAAGAGTGGGCTTTTATCACTTCAGGGATATTCGCTCCTGCTTCCTTCAAGGGCAGGAGCCATCTGCTGGCTGTTAATCAGGAGAGGGAGTGCTAGTTTCAGTGACTTGCAAGCTAGGGTATGTTGCTTTTCATCTGTTCCCAAGGCCGGCATCTGCCTGGGGGAGTCAGGGGGGTGGACAGGGTGTGCTATCACGAAAGAGGGATTGCAATATTCAGGCACCAAGCTAGGCTCCCTTTTGTCTGCCCTCTCCAAAGGCTGGAGGCATCTATGCTGGGGAAAAGGGGGGAAGAAGATACTAACCGCTCTGGTAGGATAGTTGTAGGGACAGGAGAGTGCAGGATTTGATGTGTAGAAACAGGGGCAGGTTTTTCATGTCTCTTCATTCCTTCCTCTGCTAGTAACGTTAGAGGCCAATCTTGGGCTCTCTGAAATCAGGACTGTCTATACTAACTGGTTGATATTGGGAACTCATTACCATCGATTCAACAGTTCCCAGTCTCTGTTTCACATACTGAAAAGCTTATTGATAATGCATGGCCCAAAAGTAAGGAATAGTAAAATGGTGATTAGAGGTCCCATAAGGGTGGAGTTGAGGATTTTTAACCAGGGGGAAGAACCAAATAGTGAACGATACCAACTTTTGGAATTCTCTCATTCCCTTTGGTGCCTATTTATACCCAACTTTAGCTAATGATCCCCTAATAACTCCAGAATGGTTGACATAGAAACAACACTCTTCACGCAAAGCAGCACATAACCCTGTTTGTTGTAAAAACATTAAGTTTAATCCCCACATATTCTGCAGTACCTCCTCAGCCAGAGAGTCCACCTTACACTCCAGCTGTGAGATGGACTTTTCTAGGCGTTGGATGTCTTCCTTTATGTCTGCCTTTAAGGTATTGTAGTTTTTTCCTGTAATGTCAGTGCAACTGCCCCAATGCCTGCTCTAGCTAGTCCTGCCCTAGGATCATGGCTAGGGTTAAGTAGATGGGTTCCCTTTTTTGCCTAATGAGGTCTGCTTCAATGTGCTCTATCAGAGTTCTCACCACTGTCTCTTCTGAATAATAGGTCATACGGGGTACTAACTGAACTAGAATGCAGAACTCCTTTGTGGTAGAGGAATTAAGGACCTCTCCATGAATGCATGGGGTAAGTCTTATTGAACAAGCCCATCATGATTGTTCAAGGGGAAGAATCCATTTGGAATGAATAGTGTGGGTAGTGTTTGATTGCAAAGGTGCCGATGCGACAGGGGGACTTTCCTCAGGCAGGTACCTTGCCCTGATATGGTCTGCAGGGTTAAAGCCAGACCTTCATGTGACCATCTACAGGCAGTGTCCCTTTCAGACACATTATATCCAGCTATTAACACAATGCCTTCATAAAGGGGGGGGGGTCTAGCATTATAGCATAACCCAGAAGAGGTGGTAAGTTCTGGCTGGGAGACATTCAGAATTTGGAAGGTCTTTAACATCCTTGATCAGAGGGGGTCCACTGGTTCTGTGTGTTTCAGGAAAAATTCTGGAACTAAAGATCCCTGTGGTTGAGTGTTTGGTAATACAGTGGTCATTAGTCTGGGGGATGGTGTTAGTACAGGTTTAAGGTTTGCCAAAACCTGATTCGGTCCTACAGCTGCTGGCAGTGGATTCACAATTGGTTTTATCAAGAGGAGAGTCTAACTGTAAAAAGCAGTCCAGGGTTGTTCCATCCAATAATGTGAAGCTAGAGGTCTCATGATTTCCCAGCTTCCCAACCATTAGCTTGCCTCCCTTTGGCAGTGAACCTAAGGACAACTTTGGAGCTGTACCCCTGCTAGGCAACTGTGACAAGGTCTTCCTTTGACACCTTCCACTCCCCATTCTGTTCCCTGTGACTGATGTTTTGCATCCCCAAGAAGCACAATAAAATTGTTCCAGACCCCAATATGTGAAAGTTCTATTTTCCTGGGACATATATAAAAAGTCTCCCATCTACACTTGAGGTATGAATTTCGTAAAGTCCGTTGAGTGTCAGGCCATGAGTTACCAGCCAGCTGGCATAAATCAAAAGTCAAATCTAGGAACCAGGATGTTCCAAGTGGCTTCTTCCAACAGGCTAGTTGGGTATGATAGCCAGTCTCAGGATTTTCAATTACCCAGGTCAGGTCAAAAGGCTGATGTGGTTTAGGGGCTACAGTCCATACAGTTAACAAAAACAGTAGGCTTAGGACCGGGTTAATTTTAACTTGAGAGGATTGATGCCCTTTTGAACTTTCCATTCCACCAGCAAAGGTGGAATCTGGCAATCTTCCTCTGAGGAGGGGGGATCAGCTGGTCTAGCTTAAGTGTAGTGCACCCAGGTGGCAATCCTGTCTACTTTAATGGCAGTTGGCAGGATGACAAAGGTTCTTTCCACCCAGGCTCAGTCTTGTCCCCCAGGCACTTCAGCTCAAAGGGCTGAACTGATGGGGAAAGGACTGGCTGTTACCATCTACACAGAAAGTCAATATGCACTTGTAACTGCACATGGTTGCCAAAGCCCTCTGGTTGCCAAAGAAGGTGGCAATCATACATTGTCCAGGTCATCAAAAAGGAACAATACCAATGGCTAGAGGTATCAGCTTAGCTAAGAAGCTGCTAAGGAGGTAGCCTCGAAAGAAACGGCTGCCTCTGTGTTGGCTGTGGTTCTGCCAGGGCCACCCAACTCCAACCTGCCAGATTGCCCAGTCTATATGGAAGAAGAGATCAAATAGGCCAAGAATCAGCCCATGACCCGATATTCAGAGGGCTGGTGGCAAATGACTGAAGGTAACATTACCTACCTCCTTGGCAAGATCTATCCTCAGGAAAATCCATAGTTACTCACATGGGAGTGAGATGGATGGCAGATGCAGTGAAACAATCTAAGGTGACTTTCAGAGACACACAGAATACTGTCAAGGATATAGTATCAAGGTGCAGAGCTTGCCAATTAACCAACATCCAGAAAACACTACCAAGCACCCAGGCTCTCAATTATGAGGTAAGAGACTGAGAGACTACTGGGAAATTGCTTTTTATAGAAATCAAACCAGGGAAATACGGTTACAAGTACTTACTGGTGTTCGTGGACACTTTTTTGGATGAACAGAAGCATTTCCAACAAAGACTGAGGCTGTAAAGGTAGTGGCTAAGAAGTTGCTGGAGTATATCTGACCCAGGCATGGATTCTCTCATATGATAGGGTCAGACATTTGACCAGCATTTGTGTCCAAGGTAAGCCATGATATAGCAAGACTTATTGGGGCAGATTGGAAATTACATTGTGTATACTGACCCTAAAGTTGAGGACAGGTAGAAGTATGAACTGAACATTAAAAGAGAACTTAACCAAATTGTCCATGGAGACTGGCAGAGACTAGGTGATGGACCTTTTCTATACCCTATATTGGGCAAGGAACTCTCCTTACTGGGTGGGATTAGCTCCCTTTGAGATTATGTATGGTGCCCTTGCCCCCATTGTACCTAACCTTCAATCAGCAGCTATTGAAAAATTGGAAGATGATGAATTAATAACTAAGGTCAGAACAACCCAGTGGGCTCATGAATATGTTTAGCCTAAACTCCATGCCTTTATGAAGCAGGCATGGTTCTGGAACCACACAAGTTTCAACCAGGAGACTGGGTCTACCTGAAGAGATTTCACCCCAATGCCAGGCAAGGAGAGTTCTCTTCCTCAGGACTATTAAAAACAGATGTTGAGAGACAAGACAAGGCTGAGGCAAGTTCTATATATAACTCAAAAGGCCTCAAAGGGAGTCAAAAATGAATATTTTGGCAAACTTCTATAGAGAATCAAAGGTCAAAACTAAGAATACTAGCAAACAATATTGAGATTGAAGGAATGTTTAACACTGGAGCAAATGTCACGATTATCTTGGCTTGCAAGTTGGCCACTTCAAGAAGTAGACATCCAATTTCAAGGAGTTCGGCCCTTACCCCAAATAAAGCAAAGTACCAGATGGCTTAAATGTATAGGACCAAAAGGTCACATAGGAAAATTGAGGCTACACATGGCTGATATAGCCATTAAGTTATGGGGAAGAGATCTATTACAGCAGTGGAAAACCCAAATTAATATCCCTCCAATCTCAGTGTCTAGCCATGAAACCTGTCAGGCTCCTAATAAAAATTTTTAGATTAGTTAGGGAACATTATCAAAGGCAGTTACAGACTGTCCAAGCTGTCCATAAACAAGATACAGCAGAGGCTGACAATTTAGCTCTACCCCAAGGAGCCACTGCTGCCAAGACACCAACAACCTTACCACTTAAGGTGGTTGACTGACTAACCCACCTGGATTGATCAATGGCCTATGACAAAAGAAAAACTATATGTATTAGAACAGCTAGTGCAGAAGCAACTGGAGGATCAGCACACAGAGGAGTCTACTAGCCCTTGGAATTCTCCAGTATTTGTCATTAAAAAAAATCTGGCAAATGGAGAATGTTGACAGTTCTTATAGTGATTAATAAAATTATTCAGCCAATAGGTTCCTAGCAGCCTGGGATCCTATTTCCTTCCTTGGTGCCTAAGGAATGGCCTATCACAGTGATTGATTTGAAAGATTTTTTTTTCACAACTCCTCTACATGCATGTGGTAAAGGTTTGCTTTCTCAGTGCCTACCTTCAATAGAGGTCACCCAATAATAAGATATTATTGGAAAGTCCTGCCACAATGTTTAATGACTTTGTGTCAATATTTTGCACAACAGCCATTGGAAATGACTCACAAACAATTTCTATAATTCATTATTTATCATTATATGGATGACATCTTATTGGCTGATCCAGATATAAATATTGTGGAAAGAATGTTTGATGAAGTAAAACCCTTGCTTTGCTGGGGATTGCAAATCACCCCTGAAAAAATACAAAGAGGGATTCTATTAATTATTTAGGTCATAAAACAAATCTGCAAAGGGTTAGGCTACAAAAGGTGCAAATCAGAAGAAACCAATTAAGGACTTTTAATGATTTTCAGAAGCTACTGGGAGATATCAACTGGCTGATGCCTGGAATTGGCTTGGTCACTCAAGAGCTAAGCAATTTATTTCAAACCTTACTAGGTGATAAAAATTTACATATCACACAGAAACTATCAGCTGAGGCTGAGAAGGAGTTAGCTTTGGTAGAAAGGAAATTGCAGGATACACATCTAGATTATATTGATCTAAAGATGGCCTGCATCTTAGTTATCTTACCTTCTACTCATTCCCCTACAGGGATTCTTACACAGAGGGAAGGTTATATCTTAGAATGGATATTTTTAGCACATAAACAGAGTAAGAAATTAAAAACCTATATTGAGAAATTCTCTGAATTGATACTAAAAGGGAAAATGAGACTTTGACAATTAGAATGGACCTCGCTGAAATTGTGGTACCTTTTACTAACACAGAAATTGCCTCACTATGGGCACAAGATGAACAGTGGCAAAGAGCATTCAGTAACTTCTTGGGAGAGATTAACGGAAGATACCCTAAAAGCAAGTGGTTTCAGTTCATAAAAAGAACTAATTGGATTTTCCCTCATATAATAAAGGGAACTCCAATATCTGGAGCCCCTACATTTTACATTTATGCCAGTAAATCAGAAAAGGCAGGATATAAATCAGAAGATGTAACTTAGGTGACTGAAAGTCCCTATAATTCAGTTCAAAAATCTGAATTATATGCAACAATCATGGTGTTGTCAGTTTTTCGAGAATCTCTAATATAGTAACTGACTCTCAATATTCAAAAAGGGTTGTTTTACACAGAGATTGCTGAACTTATTCAGAATGATTCTGAATTGACTTCACTATTTATCCAGCTATAACAATGATCAGAAGTAGGCATTATCAACTATATATAACACACATAAGATTCCATACAGGTCTGCCAGGCCCTCTGGCGAAAGGTAATAATGAAATTGACCAGCTATCAGAATTCCATTAAAAAAACACCATGTTAACAGCAAAGGTTTAAGGAAAGAATTCTCTATCACTTGGCAACAAGCCAAGGAAAATGTCCTACCTGCCCATTATATAACCAAACTTCATTGCTTACAGGAACTAACCCTAAGGGTACCCAAACAAATGACATTTGGCAAATGCATGTCTTCCATTTTACAGAGTTTGGTAAACTGAAATTTGTGCACCATACTATAGATACATATTCAGGATCTCAATGGGCAACTGCCTTAGCTTCAGAAAAGGCTGATTCTGTAATTACACATTTGTAAGAAGTTATGGCCATTATGGGAATGCCCATACAAACTAAAACAGACAATGATCCAGCAGATATCTCTAATAAGATGGATCAGCTTTTTGCATATTATAATATAAAACATATTACAGGCATATCACACAGTCCTACAGGACAAGCAATTGTGGAGAGATCTAATAGAATTCTAAAGGAGATGCTTAATAGGCAAAGGGATCAACAAGAACCCCCAGAGATAGATTACATAGTGCTTTATTAATCTTAAATTTTTAAAATGCTAATGGACAAAACATGACAACTGCTGAGAGACACTGGATTGTGGAAAAAACTATTGAACTAAACCAGCCTGTTCATATTAAGACTATTCTGACATCAGAATGGAAAATGGGAAATGTGTTACACTGGGGGAGGGATTATGACTATGTTTCCACAGGGAAAAAAAGCTGTGGGTTCCTTCTGAGTTGATAAAAATCAGACATGACAAAAGGAGACCTCCTGAAGACCTTGTCGATGGAGAAAAAAAGGGAGACTAACACAATCAATAACATGATGTATATGTGGTGATGTTTATATCTTTGTATAGCTTAGCTCTAGAACTAACTGAGACTAAAATGTCTATACACAGCCAATAACACTTATTGGGTACAAATTTCTAATGACTTGTTATTACATACAATCCTTTACGAGGGCATGTATACAAACTTATATTGCAGTTTGACTATGTGATCCAACTAACCTGAAGAAAGGCAGTAGTCTTTCTTTATTGATCTTCACTGACCAATCTGTGCACCCTCCATGCTCCACCTGAATGCCTTTGCAGAACTACACATTGCTTTTAAGTTTTATATACTACAGGGTGAAAGAAGACAGCTCCGAAAAGATTCACACTCCAGGATACTGAGATTCTGGGACCTCCCATTCCAGCTTTGCACTTGACTCTATTTCAACTACATCAAAGCTGCTTCTTTTAAAGACTTGCTTCCATAACTTTTTCAGAACAGCTAGCTTGCTTATCCAGCCTTTCAGACTGTCATGGTCAAAATGCCAGCTAAGCAATGAACTTTCTCAGCACATAGTGACTGGAAGGCAAATGATGCCAGCTGGCTCTCCTTTGACAAAGCCATTCTCTTTAGGCCCCCAGATAGGACTTCTTTGCCCCAATTCAGCTGGAAGCAAACAAAAGATTATTGTCCCAGTTCCTTATGTTGGGGTGTGTGGTTCTGGTAATTTGAAATTATAGATTTGTTGTCATTTAAGAGATACTTTACAAATGTAGCTTTGGAGAAGGAGGGAACCAGAGAGCTTAAACTCAGGGACTTCTACCTTTCCTTTCCTCTTCTCTATTCTTCCTTCTTAGGTAAAAGGGAAGGGGGTGAAAATGAAAGGAGGATATAGTAATATCATAGAAATTATAGAAATTGACAAATAGGGATAGGTTAGAAAGTTTACTCTTAAGCAAAACATTACATAGCTATATCTTATATTTGTAGAAATCTTTATAATTGATACAAAGTTGAAGTTATAATCTCTTACATTGGCACAGAATTTATTTGATACAAATTTAAAGTTTTCATTGGTATGAATTTCTTGGTATAAAATTGGAATTAATATTGTTGCTTTCATATAATCATGGTGCCTATATAACAAATTTAAGAATATAAGTCTTAGACCCAGTCCTTTTATAACTGCCATTATAAACTGTTTTAAATGATTAAGCAATATGAGTTAAGGGCCAGATAGCAAACTCATGGTCCTGAGTTAATTAAAAGGGTGTTTCTGAGCTATTTCAATTAGAAATGGCTGAGAGTAGTCAAGGCTTAACAGTTCAGAGATCCTTTGAGTGGATAGATAGTCTTCAAAGGCGTCAGAAGCCCACAGAATATGACATTTATGGACATTTCTTCATTAAAGATAATTTGACTAGAGACCTGTCTGCTCCTGACAACATCCCTTTCTTGGGTTCAGAGAAGAAATTAAACATCAGTGGAGCTGCTCCAGTTGTGGTGAGACAGCCACTAAGCAAGAATTGTCTCATTTCATCTACAGAAAAAATACTGCCCAGCAAAAGGACACACTATGTGGAATAGTCGACTGATAATCTCTGGCAGGACTAATCAGCCATTCAAAATTTTGCATTACGGCCAGGCTGTGCTGATGCACGCCTTTAATACCAGCACTTGGGAGGCAGAGGCAGGTGGATTTCTGAATTCGAGTCCAGCCTGGTCTGGTCTGCAGAGTGAGTTCCAGGACAGCCAGGACTACACAGAGAAACCCTGTCTCGAAAAACCAAAAACCAAACAAAAAACAAAAACAAAACCAAAATTCTGCATTGCAAAAGTTGGTCAGATGATCCTGGACCAGAAGGCTGAAGACTGGTGCTCCAAAGTTTTGAAGTATAGGGACTGTCCAGGTGATCAACAGTCTCTATAAATTGGCTAAGTTTTGGAAGCTATATTTTGTGCTTTTTATATTTTTCAGGTAATACTAGTCGTTCTTAGATTTCTGACGGGGTTGAAGACTGGTAGTCTTATAGCCAGCCCAAGCTGTTTAGCATTGAGAAAGATGATAGAGATTTGAGAGGATGGTTTTCAGATGGCATACAAGCTAAAGCCAGGAGATGAGTCAGGTATAGAATTATAAGTCTTTTAAGTTAGGATAGATGACAGAGGTTCTATTTAATTGACAAAAAATGATTGACTGGGTGTTAGGTATATTTTGTAGTTTTAAATTACAAAATAGTAATAGTTGTGCTGAATTTATATCTGAGATAAAAGGGCCTTTTAATTGGGACAGAAAGGGAGAAGTTTTGTAGATAGCCCTGGTCTTGTATTTTGATGTTAATTCCCCTTCCCAGGAAGGGGTTGCAGACAAGGAGTGAATCACATATAATGGTGACTTCTTGTAAACATTCTCCCCACCTTAACTTGTGAAATAAAGGCAAGATCTGGTGATTGGGCAGTAGAAGGGAAGGTGGGGTTGAAAAGTTTGGGGGAGAAGGAGGAGAAGGGAGAGAGGGCAATGGAGAAGGCATGGAAGGACAATGGAGCAGAAGCACGTGGCTTAAAGAAACCGCAAGTTATAAGGGATCTCATAGATGGGGAAGATAGTAGTGTACTGGTAGCTCTGTCCAATCTAGGTTTGTAGCTTGTATTTCTATTAATTGAGTGTGATTTCTTTGCCTGGGCCTTTTTGGGTTGGAGAGTTACAGCAACAGATGCTGCAGACCCTATGCATGCTGACTCAGTCTCTGTGAGTTAATATGAGCTTTGATCATGGTGATTTAGAGAACCTTGTTTTCTTAATGTTCTCTATCCCCTCTGGCTTCATACTCTTTCTGTCTCTCTTCTGTGTGGTTCATTGAGCCCTGAGGGGAGAGATTTGATGAAGACATATGCCTAAGGCTGAGTGTTCCAAGGCCTCTCACTCTCTGTATAATGTCTGGCTGTGGGTCTTTGTATTTGTTCCTGTCTGTTGCTGGAGGTAGCCTCTCTGATAGTTGAGCAAGATACTAATCTATGAGTAAAGCAGAATGTCATTAGACTGGTTTTATTTGCTACTATATATATTTTTTAGACCAGGGGTATCTAGTCTCTCATTCCTGGTCACCTCCCTAACCAATGATTTGTATGGGTTCCATCTCATGGACTTTACATCAAATAAGATATTGGTTGGTTACTTCTACAAGCATTGTGCCACTAATACACTAGCATATCTTTCAGGCAGGATACCATTGGAGATTAAAGAGTTTGTGGGAGGGTTGCTCTCTCTCTCTCTCTCTCTCTCTCTCTCTCTCTCTCTCTCTCTCTCTCTCTCCTCCCTCTCCTTCTCTTTCTCTCCCCCTCTCCCTCTCCCCCCTCTCTCCCTCCCTCCCTCTCTCTCCTGCAGAATACCTTCTCATAGTAAAGATACCAGCAGGTAGGTGTGAAAGTTCTATGAAGGCACCATCTTGATGCACCAAGGGGGTCTTGCTGTTAGTTTTGTAGAATTAACAAGCATTACTAGACATATTCACAATATATTGTTTAGCATTTTGAATATGACTACACAAAATTAAGATTGTGTATGTGGTTCATAGTATAATTTATTTGGTGTTAGTATAAATTGTGTTATTAGTAAAGATATGAATAGACACATTTGCTACTTGATTAGTTTCTAGACAACAAAGTCCTAACCAAGTTGCTGTTACTGATTGGATGCTAAGGAGTATCCAATCATGTACGCTAGTCAAGTGAGGCCTATTTAGACTCCTTAGGCTCTAAAGCTTGAGTGGCTCTTAAATGTTTATTTCAACTGACAAATAGCCATAAATCACAAATATTAACTAATGTGATATTTTCAGTTTATCTTGACTTATGACTGCATGCAGATTATCTATAAGTAGTATTTAATGGAATTGTTTAAAGTATTGCTTATCTTTCCTGGATCCCAGCACTATAGTTAACCAGGGAAACACAGGGAAAGCTGTGAGAGTAGAGATGAAGATGCTAACAGGAGAAGTATGCACTTGGTGTAACGAGCATGTGCATTTCTGCAGCCATGGCTGTTGTTGCTGCAGACTTCCTCCTGATTGAAAGTGTCTTGCTGTATTTTGGTAAAATTTTGAAAATAAAACCCAGGATACTAGAAATCTCTTTATTCTGACAAATGTTATTGATGTATCAGTATCTGTGGTCAACAGCATTTAAGTAACAAATAAAAATCGTTTTACCTACTGCTTTCATTTTCCTTTACTCTACATGTAAATCGAACAGTCAACTGGCACATGTCAGCTTTTCTTTGGTTTATTTCTCTTTATGGGAGTGACAATGTTTCCTGTCTTCCAATTAGGGAACTGCTTTTCAGGCATGTTTACTTCAGACTTTGCTGTGGGAACCTGTATAAGAAGCATGCAGTGCTCTCTCTCTCTCTCTCTCTCTCTCTCTCTCTCTCTCTCTCTCTCTCTCTCTCTCTCTCTCTCTGGTCTAACTCCATTGTAGAATTCACTCCTGCATGTACCTCGATGTGTATGTGGGCAACTGCTGATGCCTCATGTTGACAGCTGGGATCATCAGGCATCCTTTCTGTTTTCTTGCTGTCACCTGGTCAGTGACTCCATCTCCTGGTGGTTACTGCTGAAGTTGTTAGGATCAGTCATCATATTTCCCATGTCCTAGAATGACACTTCAGTGTCACTATACATACCAACGTAGCTTGGATGCACTTGGTGTTTACACACTCTTTAATCATAACCCTTGCCCTTCAATATTCATGTTAGGGATCTGTGAGGACATTTTTGGATCGGCACAATGATACTTAGACCTGCCCTTTCCCTCAGATAATAACAATATACTTAAACCACGAGTTAGTCCCTTCTCCTTACTCCTTCATCATAGACCAGCTTATTTTTATGGTGCTGCAGTTGGTGGTACCAGACAAGACATAGAAAATCTGGTTAAATGTAAATTTTAAACAAACTATCTTAGTCAACTCAGGCTACGATAATAAAAATATTTTAGATGACAGAGTTATAAGTGGTGGGAATTTCCTTCTTTGGCTAGGGAGCTGGTCAGTAAACTGCTGGAAGAACTTTGTTGTCTGGCTTGCTTTCTTATGCAGCCTAGAGTCACCCACCTAGGGAATGGTGCTACTTGGATAATTTTCTTGTGTTCCTGGTTTTTAAAGTGCTTTTATTACTTAAAGATGATTAATTTTGTCAAAATCTTTTTCTGCATCTATTACAATGATTCCATGATTTTTTTTTATCCTTGGTTTTGTTCATTGTGTGAATTGGATTGATTGATATTTATAGGTTTAGCAATTGTTGTCTTCATTATTCTCCATTTAGATTATATATTGTTCTACACAGTTTCTTCTTATTTCTACAAGGAGAACAACAGTACTCATTTCCTACGAAGTCCTTCTCATCCATTACCCCCTCTCTATTGGTTTTCTCTAGCATTTCTTTTCTTTGTTCTATCTCATCTTTTCTGCCAATACATTTTTTCCCTCAGAAGTATCACAATATCATAACATCTCTGATCTTTTCACTGCTGTGCAGTGCATATATAAAGTGTATATTGCTTGTTAACTTTCAACCACCTGCATGCATGCATGTGCACATGCATATACAGAAACACACACACACACACACACACACACACACACACACACACACACTTATTTCTCATAGTCTATCACAGTAAACAAATTCATGCCACTAGGACTCAGGAATTACACAAAGAATCTTGACAACTCAGGGATTGCTCTTACACTCACCTTCAGTCAGCACCACCTCCTTTAATTCCTATGTTAAGCATAGTTCAGATTTATACCATGATAGAATATGTTTTCACCTTATATAATTTGAAATATATAGTATAAAACAAATTCTCATTCCTTTTATTCAACACACATACTTGAGATCTTTTTGCCTCATTAAGCGTAATTATAGATCATTTATTACACTTGCCCTGTGATTATAATCACAAATTTAACAATTATGCTGTTGTTATGCATGAGGGTAATTGCCTTTTTTTTCCCCTTTTAAGAATAGTTCTGGAGTGAATATTCTTGTTCTTGACTTTTCATGAGCAAAGAGACGTATTCCTTACAATCAAATTAGGTTTGCCTAAATTCTCTGGCTTATTTTGGTCTTTCATAGGCTAGATTAATCTAATGTTCATGGGGACTCCATGAATAAAACAAATGATGTGCATTTAGAATTGCCAGAAATGCTGGCCTTTGAAAGAGTCTGTTTGTCAGGCATAATTTTTCATAAAGCATTGCTTTGGCACATGGTTTTGTGGCTAACTCTTATACATGAGGAAAACTGGAAGAGGAAACACATTTAGAACTTAAAAATGCCTTTGCCAACATAACTTTACTCAGTAATTATTTTAGTGCATAATTTGAAGAAATTTATTGTAATGAATACAAAACATTAAGACATTTTGCAATAAAGATGCTTTAGATATGTATATATTTTTAGCTACAATAAAACTGGATATTTGACCCTTTTAATTGAAAACTTGGAATTTATTTTTGTACTTTGTTGTTATCTATAAATTATTCTGACATACCTCCTGGGAATACTATAATGGGTAAATGAGACATTTTCAAAATAGCAGTCTAGGCTGAATTCATGTGAGAGCATCTCACAGGACCAAGACTGACTTATTTTGGCCCTAAGCTCTATTTTTCATATGCTCAGTGCCAACTTCATTCGCCTGCCGCAGAACTGTACAGCTGGGTTTCTGGGAAGCTATCTCCTGGATGCAAGTGATTTCCTTTTCTGAACTTGAACAAAGATGCTTCTCCTGAGGAGGAAAGCAGGAAGGTTTGCCTTGGCCAAAACACCATGGCCCAGAGTCAAGCCCTTAAGTGCTTTTTCAAGTGCCTAAACTAGTTTCTTAGAGGATCAGTCAAAATAGCCTAAGAAGGAAATTAGCCAATTGTTTCTGTTCTGGCTTCTATTATTACACAGCTGTTTCTTTCAGGTCTGTAGGAGAACTGGCCATTTCCATAGATATGATGATACATCTATTATGAGACAGAAAGTAATTTTCATAGCCCTACAAAAAGTTGGAAACTATGCTATAAAATCATGCTTGATAGTAAATCATTCATTAAGTATTCCTTATATGTGCTACATAATATATCTAATGATATTTATAATACTAGAAAACTTGAAACATGGACATTTACTCCAGGATTTCCCAGTATGTGGACCCCACAACCACTGCTGTCGAAGCTGAATTTCTGCTGAAGAGGCCTGCCAACTGTCACTTCTTTCAGTTATCTGAAATGATTCTGTAGTCAACTAACATTTGTGTTAATATCGTCTCATTCCTAGATCACGTCCTAGTGAATTGAATTGATGTCAGCCTTCCTTTGAGAATAAAAGAAAATACAGCAGTAAAATGCTAAATGACTGATGTGAATCTTGATATAAATGCTCTTAGCATAAGAGACAAAGTAGTGATGGCGTTTAGGCATCAGTAGTTTGTCAAATTTTCATCCCACTTTGATATTGCTGACATACACAATTTTGTATCCTTGCTGCTGGAAAAGCTCAGGTTAGATGTGGTAAATATGAAGGAGTAAAAGAGCTTTTCTTAGGTATGTAATAACAATTTGAAATATCTTTCTGCAAGAGTGAACAACAGGTTCTGTTTGAACTCCATGTGTCCCACAAATGTAAGTTTAGCTGGATTACACGTCATGCTTTTTTTTAACCTTTCAGTGAGGACATTGTAAGGCTTGGGCACATGGTTTAAGTGTTAGTATGACAGTTGTCTTTTCTTTTTATACTTTCTTTCCATCATCATATTGTTTCCCTCAAAAGATTTAAGTTTCTATGTCTCAGTGAATAACAGCGTATTAATTATATCCCAGGTAGCAATATTCCATAGGTCTTTGATACCTTGATACTATTCTTTTTTCCATTTATGTATTTATGTATGTAT
>JADRCD010196243.1:0-11483 GCA_019843815.1 Montemys delectorum | reverse complement strand
TTCTTCTTCTTCTTCTTCTTCTTCTTCTTCTTCTTCTTCTTCTTCTTTTCCTCCTCCTCCTCCTCCGCCTCCTCCTCTCCTCCCCCTCCTCTTCCCCTCCCCCCCTCCTGCTGTATGGCTAAATAAAATTCCATTGTGTGTGTGCATGAATGAAAATATCCTCTTGAAACCAATCATGATACATAATGAATGTATACTAATTTAAAAAATGCTGTGATAAAATATGGAGCAGCCCTGGGCAGCCCTTGTGTGTGATGGGCCCTCCCAATCTCCCTTCTTCTTAGCCAGCTGTTTGGTGGCATTAACAATGCTTTAGATTTCATGTAGTATATAAACCAAAAGCTATGTCTGAACCCTTTGCCCAACTTCTGTGTGTGTGTGTGTGTGTGTGTGTGTGTGTGTGTGTGTGTGTGTGAGAGAGAGAGAGAGAGAGAGAGAGAGAGAGAGAGAGAGAGAGAGAGAGAAAAAACACTTTACTGAGTTAATTAGCTCTGAGTGCTCAAATCTAGGACTTGCAGGAAATACTGGGCTTTGCATAACCCTGTTCCCTCAAGGTTTCTATCTAAAAATGCAAATTATCTGAATGTCCAGAACAGACCTTTGCCAAAATGTTTCACTGAGGCAGGCTGCTTAGATAGTTGACTGCAGTGATCACAACTGGTCCCTATGAAATATCATTAGAACATAATCCCTAAGCTCTTCCTATAGAGCTGACGGAAAAATACTTCCTTCGTGGTTCTGAAAGAATATGTCTTTAAAAAGGAAATGGGACTTTGGGCTGATAGTTTACATATCAGATCAACACAGACTAACATGGCTATGACTTGGAAATTATATTATTGCCTCCTATAATCCTGAGGTGTAGACCCAGAGCCTCACACATGGTAGGTCAAATGTCCTACCACTGAGCTGTACCTCCAACCCTTTTGAATTGTGACTGTTAGGTTTAATTTACTCAAAACATATTTAGAGCCTTAAGCATCAGCATTTATCTCAAGAGCCTCAAGCTTAAGAGTTTTCTGCTCATTCTTTAAACTTTTGTTCTAAGGGACAACTTTATTCCTTCTAATCCATTAAGGCATTTTTCTCATTTCACTCTTCCCAGCTTTGTTTACTGGTCTGACTGGGGTGAGCCAGCTAAAATAGAAAAAGCAGGAATGAATGGGTTTGATAGACGTCCACTGGTGACAGAGGACATCCAATGGCCTAATGGGATTACACTCGGTATGTATGTCCTTCCCTGTTACTGACTAGTTAACTACCTTCATAGTTTTTAAATGCATGCCCATTATAAATTTGAAATGACTCTTCTAGTTCCACCTATAGCAGAAACTTTGGGAGAGAGTAGCTAAACAAACATGGAGACTTACCAAATTATGGGTGCCGGGATAGCTGACTTGTCATCTAATTGGTCTAATAGGCAGCAGAAACTCAGGGAATCTTGGATCTTTGGGTTTCTCATATGGAACACTATAGGCATGGATACTTTTGTCTTTCCTGGGTGGTAACTTGTAATTGTTTCCTTCTGAATCATCTGGGAAGAAATAGAATATACAAGCCTTCTCTCTCTAATGTAGGATATCCTGAGTCAATAACTTTGAGAGTATTAGAAATCCCATTGATTGGTGGTTTAGATTCTGGGAGCTCTAGGGGTACTGGTTGGTTCATATTGTTTTTCCTCCTATGGGGCTACAAACCCCTTCAACTCCATGGGTTCTTTCTCTAGCTCCTCCATTGGAGAATTTGTGCTAAGTCCAATGGATGGCTGTGAGCATCCACTTCTGTATTTGTCAGGCATTGGCAGAGCCTCTCAGAAGTCAGCTATATCAGGCTCCTGTCAGTAAGCACTTGTTGGTATCCACAGTAGTGTCTGGGTTGGGTAGTGTCTATATAAGGGATAGATCCCTAGGTGGGACAGTCACTGGATGGCCTTTCCTTCAGTTTCTGCCCAAACTTTGTCTCTGTATTTCCTACCATGGGTATTTT
This sequence comes from Montemys delectorum, assembly GCA_019843815.1. Lineage (NCBI taxonomy): Eukaryota > Metazoa > Chordata > Mammalia > Rodentia > Muridae > Montemys > Montemys delectorum. The sequence goes on along the minus strand of JADRCD010196243.1, from coordinate 9,497 downwards.
GATGCCCCTTCTAAGAAGGACCGACTGTGCCATGCACACTGTGGTCTTCCTTCTTCTTGAGCTTGATGTGATCTATGAATTGTATCTTGGTTATTCCGAACTTCTGGGCTAATATCCACTTATCAGTGAGTGCATGCCATGTGTGTTCTTTTGTGATTGGGTTACCTCACTCAGGATGATATTTTCTAGTTCAATCCATTTGCCTAAGAACTACATGAATTCATTGTTTTTAATAGCTGAGTAGTACTGCATAGTGTAAATGTACCACATTTTCTGTATCCATTCCTCTGTTGAGGGATATCTGGGTTCTTTCCACCTTCTGGCTATTATAAATAAGGCTGCTATGAACATAGTGGAGCATGTGTCCTTACTACATGTTGGAGCATCTTTTGGGTATATGCCCAGAAGTGGTATAGCTGGGTCCTCAGGTGGTATGGCTATGTCTAATTTTCTGAGAAACTGCCAAATTGATTTCCAGAGTGGTTGTACGAGCTTCCAATCCCACCAGCAATGGATGAGTGTTCCTCTTTCTGCACATCCTCGCCAACATCTGCTGTCACCTGAGTTTTTGATCTTAGCCATTCTGACTGATATGAGATAGAATCTCAGGGTTGTTTTGAATTGCATTTCCCTGATTATTAAGGATGTTAAACATTTATTTAGGTGCTTCTCAGCCATTTGGTATTCCTCAGTTGAAAACTCTTTGTTTAGCTTTGTACCCCATTTTTAAAAGGGTTATTTGATTCTCTGGAGTCTAACTTCTTGAGTTCTTTGTATATTGGATATTAGCCCTCTATCAGATATAGGATTAGTAAAGATCTTTTCCCACTCTGTTGGTTGACATTTTGTCCTATTGACAGTGTCCTTTGCCTTACAGAAGCGTTGCAATTTTATGAGGTCCCATTTGTCGATTCTTGATCTTACAGCTTAAGCCATTGGTGTTCTGTTCAGGAAATTTTTCCCTGTGCCCATGTGCTTGAGGCTCTTCCCCACTGTGTTTTCTATTAGCTTCAGTGTATCTGGTTTTATGTGGAGGCCATTGATCCATTTGGACTTGAGCTTTGTACAAGGAGATAAGAATGGATTGATTTGCATTCTTCTACATGCTGCCCTCCAGTTGAACCAGCATTGTTGAAAATGCTGTCTTTATTTGACTGGATGGTTTTAGCTCCTTTGTCAAAGATCAAGTGACCATAAGTGTGTGAGATGATTTCTGAGTCTTCAATTCTATTGCATTGATCTTCCTGTCTTACACTGTACCAATATCATGGAGTTTTTAATCACTATTGCTCTGTAGTACAGCTTGAGGTCTGGGATGATGATTCCACCAGAGGTTCCTTTATTGTTGAGAATAGTTTTTACTATCCTGGGATTTTTGTTATTCCAGATGAATTTGGAAATTGTTCTTTCTAACTCTATGAAGAATTGATTTGGAATTTTGATGGGGATTGTATGAAGGGACCCATGGCTCCAGCCACATATGTAGTGGAGGCTGGCCTTGTGGGACATTAATGAGAGGAGAGACCCTTGGTCTCATGAAGGCTTGATGCCCCAGTGTAGGGGAATGCCAGGACAGGGAAGCAGGAGTGGGTGGGTTAGTGAGCAGGGAGAGAGGGAATACGATAGGAGGGTTTTTGGAGGGGATAAAATTTGCAATGTAAATAAAGAAAACGTCGAATAATAATAATAATAATAATAATAATAATAATAATAATAATAATAATATATCCCATTGACCCCCACAGAGGGAATGCAGACCATATTCTTTTGGTGGCTTCACAGGTATTATAATGTCCCCATTAAGAACTACTGATAGAGAGGAAACCATAACGTAGGATAGATTCTTTGGATATTTTAAATAGAAACCAAAGCAGCAATAGCTCATATTGTGTCAATTATTTTCCTGTCTAGACCTTGTCAAAAGCCGCCTCTACTGGCTGGATTCCAAGTTGCACATGCTCTCTAGTGTGGACCTGAATGGTCAAGACCGTAGGATAGTGCTCAAGTCTCTGGAGTTCCTAGCACATCCTCTTGCCCTCACCATATTTGAGGTAAGACTCCTGCCTCATGTCTACATGGACACTTTTGGAACAGTTCTAGAGAAAGGAGCAGTAGACAACTGAAAAACCTTTACTTAAAGCCTGGTAGACATTAGACACTAAGTCCTTAAAGCCAGGTATATATTAGATGCTAAGTCCACAAGGAACTTGTGTCTCCTACCCTTTGTACTCGGTATCCAGAGAATCATTCAGTAACCTTGCCCCATTAAATATCAAGTAAATCATGATAACCTTAGCTCTTGATTTGTGCCAGTCTTGGGTCTACATGCTAATTGTAGGGTTCTGTTTTAGGATCGTGTCTACTGGATAGATGGAGAAAATGAAGCAGTATATGGTGCCAATAAATTCACTGGATCAGAGCTGGCCACTCTAGTGAACAATCTCAATGATGCCCAAGACATCATTGTCTACCATGAACTCGTCCAGCCGTCAGGTAATACGAAGGTGCCCACTCCTTAATGACCATCCTAAAGGAGTAGTATGTTCCTGAACTTACTACTTAGTGGCTCCTTAGCAACTCAACTCCCTTTATGACAGAACCTGTGTCCTCTTGAACCCTAGACCCAACTCCATACTTGATGCCTGATATCTCTTTTCAGCCATCTTAAAGAAACGGCTTCAGAATCAGCTCTTAGCTTCTTCCAACTCCTAATGGCATAGCTTTCATGTACATCTTCTGGGTCTTCCCTGCTGAGCCTGTTGTACTAGTTTCCATGGTAACCTTCAGGCCACAGATACTCTTTATGATTAGTCTTCTAGGTTTGCTGTAGCAAAATAACACAAATTGGATGCCTTAAACAATAGAAATTTACTGTCTTGCAATCTGGAAACTAAGAGTATAAAGTCAAGGTGTTGGTAAGTTGGTTCCTTTTGGAGAAAGGAACTTCTCCAAAGAACTTGAGAGAAGGCTCTGTCCCTCTCTTTTTTACTATAAGATGTCTATTTCCCCACAGCATCTATTCACATCTTTTGGTACATACTCGTACCCATAGTTAATCTTCTGTGAAGGACACTGGACACTTGGGGTTTAGACCTAACCTAATGACCTCTGCCAATACCATATCTGCAACTAAGGTCACATTCTAAGATATTGTCAGTTAGTACTTCAATGTGCAAATTTTATGGAGGGGCACAATTTAATCTTTAACACATCTTACATATTTTTTTAACATGTTATCAGTTGTATCTAGTCATGTTTTCTCTTGCCCAGAACACCAGCTTATCTATCTAATGAGACTCTCACACCTCTCTGAGGCTGAGTTCCTTTACACTTCGTAGGAGTGAGTCAATATAAAGCCAGGAAATTTTGATTTGTCTCCTTCTTCTGAGTCTTTGCTCTGAGCTTTGAAGAAACAGTGTGAGCCAGGCCTGGGCTCTCACCTCCCTTCACACCTACCCATGGAAGATATAACTCTTTCTTATTCTACTTCCAAGAAGCCTCTGAGTCATGTATCTTTAGAGTGTACTTCCAGTACATTGATTGATACCCATTTAACACCAGTAATACCCATTCTTCTTTGATGTTAGTCTCACTTGAAGAACTGATAGAGTAGATAAACTTAAGCTCCACAGAGACTACAGGTAGTTAGCACTACAGTGCTTATTTTAAAGGACTTTTTTTTTCCCAACTAGGTAAAAATTGGTGTGAAGACAATATGGAAAATGGAGGATGTGAATATCTCTGCCTGCCAGCACCACAGATCAATGACCACTCTCCAAAATATACCTGTTCCTGTCCCAATGGGTACAATCTCGAAGAAAATGGACGAGCTTGTCAAAGTAAGGCTTTCAGCATTTCAACCACAAGCAAGACATAGAACGAGCACTATAAGACACTGGCTACAACTTACCTTGATTTTAGAGACTGTTGTGGCTAACCTTTGAATTTGATTTCAGAATAGATGATTAGGCGTTATGGTTGTATGGCAGGCATTCATTCTATATGTGCACTGGGGCTCACCTGTCAGCCATTTTAACATCGGTTGAGTTTAGAGAGGACAGAAGTATCAATGTACCATGCTAACTTGTACCTGTTGCTCTATAACGCCCTTGAGCTAGTCAATTTTTAGCTAATTAAAGTCTTCCATGGAGGGCTGAACGAATGTCCTGAAGACACTTGAAGGCCATGGTTCCAGAACACTTACCAGCCTCAGTTGATGACACAAGTTTAAACTCATGGATAGCCTAAACTTGAATTTTAATAGTTTGTTCTCAGGTTTTGATTAAGGAGCAAACTGAATTTGCTGATTGTAAGCAAGGAGCTCATAAAGTGATGTCTTAATTAGCCTCATTATGTGGTACCATAATAAGCACTTAGTTTTCTTATTTCTTAGAAAATAGGTATAAGACCCTCTGGTGTGCATTACACACTAGAGTAGTTTTGAGAACATGTGTGGAAATTTCAGGAGCTTGGAGCTTTGTTGAGAGGAATCCATTTGTCTGAATCTTTCTGAGTTGTCAAATCCCACATGCTGACTGCCTTGCCCAATGTTTCCTATGTTTCTGGATTTTTGCACAAAGCTGGCTATTTCTCTCCATTCAGAATACGTCCACTTTACAAGTTAATTCTGCTGTGGGTTGTCTTTTTTTTACCTGGAGTTAAAATAAACTTTCAGCATTACTTCTCTGAATTACACAGTCAGCAACTCAGGAACCTTGGCCTTAACCAGGTTCTTGGTTTTTATAATCCAGGTACTTCAACTCCTGTGACTTACAGTGAGACAAAAGATATCAACACAACAGACATTCTACGAACTAGTGGACTGGTTCCTGGAGGTATTGAGTCCAGCACTGAAAACTGTTAATCTCAACTAACTGCCGCTTAAATAATTAATGCAGCTTTTAACTACTGGTTCTGCCCCAACTGGCTACATGTGCCTAAAGTCCAAAGATTTAGACCCTGCATATCCTGGATTTCTCTTGACTTATTTAAACCTATAGGTTTAATGTAACTCAAATAATTCTAAGCCTAAGTTCTTCTGGTATCTAATTATAATGGATACTAGAAATAAATATTAAGTACAAAGGTATGAGGATCTCTACCTAACTGGTAGACGTCTAAGTCTTAATTCAAATCTTTATAGATGGATTCCTTGTATGTCCTTGTAGGGATCAATGTGACCACAGCAGTATCAGAAGTCAATGTTCCTCCAAAAGGGACTTCAGCTGCCTGGGCCATCCTTCCTCTCTGTAAGTTAATTTGCTTCTCATATAGATTTTATGGACAGTTTTAGTTCATCTACAGTCACCTTCCAGTGGTCTTTTAGGCCGTCTTAACACATGAGACACTGAATTCCATCCACTCCCTCACCTACCTGGTACCTATCCTTCATCTTTCCCTTGATGGTGAACATGCATCAGTTGTCTACAAGGTCTTATGGTCTGTTGAACTTGTTAAACTTGCTTATCCCTATTTAGAGGAAGTCTCTTTAATAAGAGTTTTGTTCTAGTCCCATTTGTTGTATATAATCATTCACAAAGAAGAGGGGAGCAAAGGATCAAATGCTTTTTGAACGAGCTGTAAGAATTCATGAAGGGTAAATTAAAAGTAGTTAAGTATTTTCAAACTCAGGGAAAAGAATCTCTAAAGCCACTTTTAGTCATGTCAATTTGAAGGTACTTTGCTTTAATGTCTCTTTTGACCTAGCTTATTGGTTGGTCTAACACACAGAGCCACTTGACTAGCATACCAAAGGCTTCTACAATTTTTATGTAGCTATCCTAGGGTTGAGGCTCAGAACTCTGTACTTCCCTGAATGCACTTCCCCGCCACTGACCCCCAGTGCAAAGATTCACACAACCACCGGGCTGAATTTATTTCAAAACTTAGTCTCCCCTATATTCCAACTTCTATTTATCCAAGTTCCCTAAAACATGGAACTGCTGTTAGTATTAATTACCATAGATCCATAAACATTAGACTTCCCTTAGTCACCTCTGACTTTTTTTTTTATCAGTGCTCTTAGTGATGGCAGCAGTAGGTGGCTACTTGATGTGGAGGAATTGGCAACATAAAAACATGAAAAGCATGAACTTTGACAATCCCGTGTACTTGAAGACCACTGAAGAGGACCTGTCAATAGACATTGGTAGACACAGCGCTTCTGTAGGACACACGTACCCAGCAGTAAGTGTGCTTTGTCTATATTCACTGGCTTGACATCAGTTACTTCCAAGGAGACTAGAATCACTAGCTATGGCTACCTGGGCTGGGAAGAATCATTAAGTCCCAGACATTTTATCCACTGACTGCATGTTAAATGCTAAATTTCTGGTTCACTAAAACAATCAGTTAATAAGCATCTCACCCACAGGGGAAGGAGAAGTAAGTCCTACCGGACCTTATTTTAGATTATAGAAATGACATGTGAATAGTGTATAAACCACCTAGCTCCTTTTTAAACTTCAATTCCTTGCATACTGGATATCTAAAGGTAAATCAGTGTGGACATATGAGAATTGTGGATAGGAAAGTTGACTGAAAGTCAATAGCTTGAGTAAGATTCAATTAGCCAAAAGTAATAAGTGCTTTCCTTGGAGAGGTGCTCTGTCCCACCCAGAGAGACAGCTTTCTACAAGAGCAACAACAGCAATCACTTGTTCTTCCACTAAAAACCCAAGTACATATTTGGCCTCCACTTCAGGACCATGCTGAACAGGAGCAGTGTCCTGGCATGCTCTCCAGTGGAACAGCGAATAGTGTTCAGTTCATATCGTATATCTTTTCACATTTGTTTTTAAGATTGATAGTCCTTAAACAGAATCAGTCAAACATTTTTCCTACCAAGTAGGTACAGGCTAAATATTCCTTATTTAAAATACTTGGTGACAAAAGTGTTCAGACTTGTAGATTTCTTGAAGACGGACATGGATTTTGAAGTTTTTGCATACATAAAAAGTTTGAACACAAAATCCATTTGTTTCATCTATACATACACATAGCCTATGATATTTTACACAATATTTTGATGTATGTTCATTTTGACCACAACCAATAGATGTGGAATTTTTCTTTTGTAGTGTCATGGTGATACTCAGAAAATTTCAGACTTGGAAGCCCCTTTTGAATTTCAGATTTTCAGCTTGGGTACACAAAAAATAACATATTTGTCTGACCTCCAACTCTTTGCGTCTTTAAATGGCCAAATCAAAAGCAAAGTCCACTGCGTAAAGTAGCCACCAAGCTCACTTGAACCTTTTTCTTCTCTGCAGATATCAGTTGTAAGCACAGATGATGATCTGGCTTGAGTTCTGAACAAATCTTGATCTATGAGATCTACACCAATAACGCCCCACTCTGGAATGGTAATAGCCAGCGCTGAAGTCTCTTCTTCCTCCCATCTGGAAGGACATCAAGATATCTTTTCGTGGATCAAGTTTGTGTACTTGATCATTTTTATATTACTTTTGTAAATATTCTTGGCCACATTCTACTTCAGCTTTGGATGTGGTTACCAAGTATCTGTAACCCTTGAATCCCTAGACAGTATTGCCATCTCTGGCCAAATATGCACTTTCCCTAGAAAGCCATATTCCAGCAATGAACCTTGCGCTATAGTGACTCCCACCTGTACATACACTGTATAGGCCACCTGTACATATCCCAGAGAACAATCACTATTCTTAAGCACTTTGAAGATATTTCTATGTAAATTATTGTAAACTTTTTCAATGGTTGGGACAATGGCAATAGGTTAAAACGGGTTACTAAGATGAAATTGCCAAAAAAAAAAAAAAAGAAAAATTTGTAACTAATTTTGTACGTATGAATGAAATCTTTGACCTCTGTAGAGGTTTGCAAAGACTGACTTCAAACTACTGTACATTTTTTTTCAAGTGCTAAAAAAAATTAAACCAAGCAGCTTAACCATGGTTTTGATTATTCCTCTAAGACGAGCTTCTGGAAACAATAGCACCAAATGTCCTGGACATCTAAGCTATAGTTAGTTCTTAATGTTGTATACCCAAGCCCATAATTGAGCTAGTATCTATTACAACCAAGAACTAGCTAAACAATTAGGTACCATTTAATGTTTGTTCCCCCAAACCTATCACTTCCTTCCTTCTTTCCTTCCTTCTTTTCTTCCTTTGCTGGCCTCAAGCTTGCAATGCTCCTGCCTCAGCCTTTCAACTTCTAGAATTACATGTGTGCACCACTACACCCAGCCCATGTACTTTTACCTTATAAATGACACTGTCTTCCGAGAATTAACAGATTTCCTTTTTCTTACTTTTTTCCCCCATGATCTAGAAACACATGCCAAGATCCTCATGAGTTTTCTTGCTTTGTTGTCCATGTTCTTTTGTTATTTTAGGTCAAAGACAAGTGCCTTCTATGGCATGGGAAAGGACTTTGTTCTTAAAAGACTCTGACCTGTCTTAACCATGAAGATGGGTAGGAAAAATACTAGGCAGCATCGCTGAACAATCTAAGTTGTGGTTCTTAACCTATCCCAGGAACAGCAGGATAGCTGCTAGGAACTTAACAGAAATGAGGACTCTTGGTTCTCACCCCTAACCTGCTTAGTCAGAAACCCCAGAAATACAGACCAGGAAACAGTTTTCACAAATTCTTCATGTACTTCGGATATAACATAAGGCTTGACAAAAGCTATTCTAATGTGGCTTTTATGGAATGTGTAACTATGATGTATTCAAAATTGTCAGTGTGGTGGCATCAAATATGTAGAGATGGTCTTTCTGTGAAGAATTTGTGGAACTTTGTGTGGAGAACAAATAACGAGCTAGAGAAGAGAAAGTGGGTCGGAAAGATTTTTGTGAGTTTTTCATCACATTGGCCATCACATCCTGACTCAAGTCTCAAGATTCCTGGAAGTGAAGGAAGATACAAAGCTTAAAACACAGACAAGATGCTCTGACTCCACCGTGAAGTGGTCACAATGCTGATTCCTATGGAAGAAATGACTGAGCCAGCTTCTGAAACAGTCAAAGTCCTTTCATTTAAAACAAAAAACAAAAAAAAAAACAAAAACAAAAACAAAAACCCAAACCTTGTCTCTTCTGTAAAAATCCAACATTAGGTAGAACTCACTGTAATTTAAAAGTCACAACATCATTTATAAAACTGAAGTGCTTAAATATTGACTGAGTATTAAGTATTGCTAGTATGCTGAGTTATCTGATGAGACTGCTAATTGATTCAGTGTATAAAAGTTCACAAGGGAGGAGAGCCCTGGCCTTTATCACCCAAACAAAACCTTAAGAGCTCTATATGAGATGGGTTGGTGTAGTTGGTTGAGTCTCTAGAGCATCGGCTTACAACTTGTGGGTTGCAACCCCTCTGAGGGGGGGCACATAACAGATATGCTATCAGAGATTTCCATTATGATTTATGACAATATCAAATTTATAGTTATGAAATAGTAATGAAATAATCTTGTAGTTGAGGGTCACCACAACATGAAGAACTGTATGAAA
>JADRCD010196242.1:0-11258 GCA_019843815.1 Montemys delectorum | reverse complement strand
TTTCTACTCTTTTTCTCACTTGGTTAGTTTTTTTGTTTTTGTTTTTTTTTTAACCACTCGGGCCTTTCATGACATTTAAACTAAAATCAATTAGAAATAGATTATCTTATGTATGTTTTTATTTTCCTGGTTTGATTTAAAGAGCTTTTTACAAGTTGAGGGCCCAGCATCTTTCAAAAATGCACCTTGTGTGTTAATCTGTCACTGGCATAGTGTTCAGTGTCTATGACTGGACCAAAGGACGTTTGTGTTTACCTTGTGAGTCCACATGCTTGTAAGCACCATTAGTTGAAATTCAAAACGTTAATCTTCCAGGAAAAAGCCATCTCACATAGTTTAAAAAAGAGACAGAGAAAGTGCAATGTTTAATAACAGCACGGATAGTTTTATATAGCACTTTATCAAAATTGAAAGAAGTTTAAGATCCTGGCCAAGGCACAGTGGAGTCCTGGAAGGGATCTTTTCCAGAGTGATTCAGTTGTAAGGCGTGGCAATCACACCTCAGTGAAGCCTGTCTTCAGAAAAAGAAAACCAAGAGTTTTGTTTATTTTAAAACCAAGGTTTCCCCCACCTACTGTACTTGTTTAAGAGGCTCAATTCCCACCTTACTCTACAATTATGTTGTGCTGGCTCTTCTAAAACAGGAAACCCTGTCGTTAAGTTGTGTACTGTGCTTTGGTCCTGTTAAAAATATCAAATCCTTGTGGGCAGTCTCATTGACCACATGCTGAGGCTAGTTGTTGAAATTGTCCTTCTGGATGACTGTGCTGGCCAAATGGATTCATGAAGCATAAGCATTGATTTGCTCTGTTTCTGTCTCTGTCTTTCTCTCTGTGTCTGTCAGTTTCTGTCTCTATCTTTTTTGTCTATTTCTGTCTCTCTGTCTCTGTCTTTCTGTCTCTCTCTGTCTGGTCAAGGCAGGTGACACCTTTCACTGTAGCCTTCTCCATGAGTTAGTTAGAAGCTCCAGATGCCATCTGCTGACAGGATGGGTCATTAGGCGTCATGTTTGGCTACAGCTACCAATATGGCTAGGATATTTCCATTTTAGGCCCTCGTTCACTTCTTCTCCCACATCCAAGTTTGATCTAAGTGGTGGGCTGTTGGGTTGGTTAGAACTCTGTAATGCTCTGCTTTAAACTTTGTATTATAAGATGTAAATGTGACATAAAGATCACTCTTCTTTGATGGTGGTGGATCCTCACTCTAGAGTAAGAGCTAAGTCCTATGCATACCTACATATCAGATGTATATTATTTTAAGAAATATTAAAATTATTGTATAAAATATACTTTGTCATTTCAGAAAAAAAAGCAGAGCTACAGCAGTAATGATCATTTTAAATAGACTGTGAGCTAGGTTGGTTCATTCAAGATTTGAATGTTCTTATTTTCTCAATTAAATAAAGTATGGTTGGAAATACTGACAGCTTTATCCTCTGTTTGCTGTCTATGAGTTACTTATGTGCCTGCAGAATATAAATATAGGCAGACATTGCTAAGCATTTGTGTTGGGATGAGTAGTGTACTCTGAGACCACCTGTAGCATTAGGATATAGACCGAGAAATTCCACACATGCCTGACACATAGTAGGTGGTTAATAAATTCTTAATGGCATATGGGCTCAAAGTTAGTTTTGACTTTCTAGCTTTCATGTAGTTCACTCTTTGAGAGTCTGGAATGCGCATTGTTTTAGTTCCTTCTATTTGGAAAGGGCCTTGGAGTTCAGATTTTTGTCATGGTCCTCATTTGACAATTAGAGTGACCAGAGAGTCCCTTACTTCTTACAGTGAACCAAAGGAAAGCAAATTTGCTAATGTGTGAAGTCTTGTTGATTACAGTAAACATAAGCGATCACAATCCATCCAATGGCTGTAGAAACAATAAAGCTTTCATCATTCAGATTTCATATGATTGTGCCATTTGCATTTATAATATAACTTAACACTGTACTTCACTCTTCTTGCACCAAGAGGTATACATACTTAGGTCCATCCCATCACACTTGAGTCCATCCATGAGATTATAATTTCCTTCTCTGTTGAGATACATGTGTCAATATATTTAATTTTTCCCTATTGATTCTCTTTTCAAGCTCATTGAAAGACCACTGCTCAAAATAGTGCAGCTGAAAGGAACTTCAAGAATATGTAGTTTTCCTGATTTCCACCTTCTGGGACCTGATTCTGTGCTTTTGCAGGGACACCTCTTATTTCTGTGAACATGTGTTCTGAAAAGTAAATGTGTTTCCCCCTTAGACATTCCTGCTAAGGCAAAGTGAGACCTGTGACTTCAGTCTAAGAAAATGTTTCGATAGAAATGGCTGAAATGTCTACACATTTTACTGTTTTCTTCCTATAACTGTAAACCTCATGCCTCCCAAGTTGTTTACTTTGGGAGTGTGAAACACTACATTAAATTTTAGAAACATGGAGAAATTCTGTATGGGAGGTAACTAGATAACATAGCCACCTTCTTAGCTTTCTTGTTGCCATGTCAATATTTCTATTAAGATCTCCTCAATTTAAACAAAATTTCATATATATGTGTATATATACATATATATTAAAACTCTCCTTAAAGAAAAAAAGAATTTCCATGCCCAGTAGTTTGAGGCAAACCATTCCATCATGAAGGAACCACACTGGCATCTGGGCAAATTATATTCACAATCAGTCAGAGACAAATACTGGTGCCTAGACTTTCTCCATTTAGGATCTCATTCAATAGCATAGTGCCACCCACATCAGGGTAGGTCTTCCTCGGCTAAATTTCTCTGGAAACATACTCCTGGACATGCTCTGAGCTGTGTTTTCTACACCATTGTAAACCAGGTCAAAATGACAGTGAAGATCAACCAGAGCACTCTCTCAGTCTCTCAATCTCTCTCTCTCTCTCTCTCTCTCTCTCTCTCTCTCTCTCTCTCTCTTCCTTCTTCCCTCCCTCTCTTCCTTCATACATGTAAACCTATACATACATATCATGTGCATATAAACGTTCACATCTCTAAGTTTTAGCTTAATCATCTAATCAAACTGTCAAGGCATGATTGATCTTCTGTTTCTCACAACAAATTTGATATATGTTTAAAACTAGTAAAGTACTAGTTTTAGTGAAGTCTTAGGTTTAATACAGAATCAAGGGGAAAGCACAGAAATTTCCGACATACCCTTGCAGCCCCGCACAGCCTCCTTCAGTACCCACATTTCCCATGCCCGTGGCACAGATCAAGGGACAGTTCTTTGTTGAAACGGAATAGGGTGCTGCTTGTTCTTTACGGGTCTTTGCATATGGGTGTTAGACTCTGTGATTTAATTCTCCACATCAATAATAACAGGACACTTGACAGTTTAATACTAATGGTATTGAATCAGTTCAGGCTCTTTGTGATTCTTTATTCCTCTCCCAAACTACCAGGAGCCAGAACTGCTTCAAATAAATCCTTCTGAAATAAAGAGGATTTGTAAGGGAAGGCACAAAAGAGGAAGTGGAGGACATTTTCATCATTCCTTCTAGCTGCTGGATAGCTTACAGTAGAACCTACCATTTTTCAGGATCTTATTCCACAGCTTGATGGCTAGGCAAAGACATAACCCGTGTTCATGGCAGAAGGCACACTTGTATGCAGCCAAATGGTTCTTTTGCCCTCACGATACAAAATAGCACTTCATATTCTTTTACAATGTTCTCTATTTTTTTTCCTCAGGAGTTTGGTAAATTATGCCATTCAGAAATTTGTCTTTTTTTGTATTTCTGTTCTAGTAAGGTTAACCATCTTTAGACTCCCATTAATTCTTCTGGTGTGTTTTAGCTGTAAGAAGATACAAATTTCTATTCTTGGTAGCCTCCCTGGGTTGTGTCACTTTCCTAGAAAGATCCCGCAGTATCTCTCCCATACATGGGTGCTCATCAGAGAGAAACAAGTGTCTTTGTCCTGGGTGCCCTGGATCCCTTCTCTTATGCTTCCCATGGCTGCCATCTAGGCTGTAGGTGCTCACCGAGCTCCTTACTTATTAAGACAACTCTAGAGGTGGCACTGACAGTTTTCCTCTTCCCCACGAGCATGGCTGAAATCAAGACGAGAGCCTGGCAGCTCTTCTTGTTGCCTGTGGTTCAACTCGAAACCACAAGGTCCGGAGGCACATGGTTTCCATTCAATATCTTTCTCCAGCTAACAGGAACCATTTGTTCAAGCAACTTTGGTATCTGTTTGAGAATAAGAGATCTGCCCCAGTACTCGCCAGACAGTCAAATACGTTCTCTTGGCTTCAAGACAAATTCAGAAATGTCTGCTCAACAATGGCAAGCCTCTCATTTTTTTTTTTTTCATTTATTTTTGCAACATGTGAAGAAACGACCCATGGACTCCTTGAGAAATCAGAAAATGCCAATCAAAAAAAGTGGAAAATTAAGAACCGTTTATTATGGAAAGTTTCTATATTACATTTAGGGAAAATGGAAATAAGATGATATATCAAGCAGGAAATAGAATTAGAGCCTTGCCAGAAGCAGAATATCTGCCACTGATACTCTCTCCCACTTTTTAATTCTCCCACTTAGCTGAATTGGAGGTAAATACTATTAGATGTTGGGAGTGGGAAGGAAGAAAAATTCTGAGAAAAGACTATGTTGTATTCCTGGAGGTTCTTGTTTGTTGTTTTATTTTATTTATTTATTTATCTATTTATTTATTTATTTATTTTGGTTTTTTTGAGACAGGGTTTCTCTGTATAGCCCTGGCTGGTCTGGAACTCACTCTGTAGATGAGGCTGGCCTTGAACTCAGAAATCCGCCTGCCTCTGCCTCCCAAGTGCTGGGATTAAAGGTGTGAGCCACCACCCTGGAGGTTCTTTAAACATGTTTCTGTCTGTCCTCTTAAGAAACTGTACTTTAATGTGCTGATCAAGCCTGTCCAAGAGACTCATCAAAACTTTATAGGTTATTTTTATTTCCTTTCCAAGACAAATGTCAAACAAAGAAAATGCTTTTACTATTGTTTTTTTTTTTCTGAATAAATCTATGTTCATAATTCAAAACTTTGCTATTCTAAGCCCAATTTCTCTGGCCATTGTTCCTTTTATCTATAACTCAGTGGAACAGCAGGAATTATGAGCGTGTTGTAGTTGTACTGAGATACACAATATTAGTTCTGACATATTTTATATCCTTTTCCCTAACTGTAATTTTGAAAACAAACATTTCAAAAAAAAATAGTCATTGTTTGCCTATGCCTCATATAGGTCTTTTGCTGCTCTTTGAAGCTCGGCATAGCATGAAGAAGAAAGTGGATATTGCACGGGCAGGTCCCAGGAAATCAGTCATGGCAGTCAAATATTTGTATCCAAATGTGGGTATTTGGAATCCCAATTGAAAGAGAAATGTTTGCTCTACTGAAGTAACAACCAGCCAATTGACCCAAGTTTCAAACTCAATCACCACTGTGCAAAATGCATGTATAAACCACTTTGCATGTATTATTTAATTCAACTCAGAAAGTGTCCTCAGAACTTTTTCCACAGTGCCATGTGATAGAGTCTGAAAAAAAGCTACAATAGCGAATCTGACCTTCTGTACCCCTCTACGGTATGAACCCCAGAAATAATGAATAATGTTGGAAAACTGTGTTCCAGGTATTAATTAAAAAGTCAATGAAAAACCCATAGCTAGCCCACTGTCCTCAGAAAGGGTGTAGTGGTGGGGGTGTTGGCGTTCTGAGCTTGTTCTTATATATAGCATGATTGTTGAAAGCGTTGAGTAAAAGAAGGGAGAAGCCATCCCAGCTTCTTTATGGCTTTTCTAAGATGAGATGGATCATCTGAAGCTCAAGGCCTACCTAATTACCAGTCTTTCCCATGCTCTTCTCTACTTTCTGGACAATGTTGACAGTGGTGGCACAATAGCTTTCCAGAGGACAGCTATGTGTTATGTGTATAAGGTGTAGTGTGAGAGAAGTCAACTCAAATGCAGGGCAGTACTAGCATTAGACATGTGGCCCACCAGCCATCCACAAATTGCTTTGATTTCTGTTTATGTCTCATGTTCCAGACAAGTCAGGGAGAAATGGGATTGCTTCACATGACTTGTCAAATCTCAGTGTTATCATAGCTCTGCATGTACACTTTCTCCAAATTACAGAAGGAGTGCAAGGCCCCAGGATGTTCATTAGCACCCCCTCCAAAGTCATAAGGATTCTTTTTGAAGAGGGGGTGGCAAAATTGTAAGAGCCAAAGGTGGTAGAGGACAACAGAGAAACAGCATTTCCTGGATAAAACAGGGCAGCTCACATATGAATCCCTACTATGCATCACAGCATGCACAAGACATGCACAAGCTCAAAGATGGGAGAAGCGGGCATGGATTCACAGCCATAACTATGGAGGTTTTGGCAATTTAAAGCTACAAAGAGAAGGGGAGAGGAGAAAGGGTGAGAGAGAGTCAGTTTCCTTTAAGAATGTGGTCCCTTTAAGATCAGTAATTGTCAGCTAGGCGGTGGTGGTGCATACCTTTAATTCCAGCACTTGGGAGGCAGAGGCAGGTGGATTTCTGAGTTCGAGGCCAGCCTGGTCTACAGAATGAGTTCCAGGACAGCCGGGGCTACACAGAGAAACCTGTCTCGAAAAAAATCAAAAACCAAAACCAAAAACAAAAACAAACAAACAAAAAGATCAGTAATTGTCTGCTAATAAAAGGTCATAAGTAAAATAAATAAATAAATATGAAATTAGGGAGCAAATGTTAAAGCCTCCAGTGATGCCCAGGAAGTCCGGTCACCTGGCTTCTTCCCAACACTATATTCTTCTCATTGTGTGTCCTGAAAGATAATTTTTCCAAAATTGTTTTTTGAGATAAATTATATTTTATGAGAAATAATTGGTGTTATACAAATATTCATTACTCAGAATAATATGCCATTGATGTTCATAATCTTCATGTATCAATTATGCCTTTTTAATCCCAAAATATTACAATCTAATCTAATTGAGCCTAGACTTTGATCATTCATAGTTTATGCAACTTGTAATGAAGGCTTGCCAATCAGAAACCCCTCACATATTTGCTATTTTTTTTTACAAAGTGTTATTTCATAAATATACCTTTACAACACAGAGAAACAATAATAAATTGATCAAAAGCAAACACTATTTCACTATGTCTTTATCTCTTAGTTATGAGTAAATGACCATAACGTATTTGAATGTGTGAAGCCACAATATGTCTCCCTGTTCTATCATTAAATGCTATTTGTAACATAAGTGGGAGTAAGAGGCAGAAGGCCAGGAGGAGGAAAAATAGCTTTAAGCTTATAATATAAAATTATTTCCCAGGGAGGATTGGTTCTGGGAATGTGGGTTCCTTGTTCTTTATGTTATGGGAATCTTGAAGAGACTTCTAGTGTTACATTCTCTTGCATTTCTATGTGGCACTGTAACATTAATATTAGCAACGTTGAGTCCATACCAGAGTTAATGAGGTGAGTCTGAGACACTGGGAGATGGATATACTGTAGGCACAGCATCTCAAAACTAACTTGGCAACCTTATAACTGAGTGGAAGTACAGCTTTAGCTTTTATGTCTGTTGTTTAAGCATGTTGGCCAGGCATCAAGTCCTGCGCTGGGCTGAGCTGTTCAACAGTACTTCCAGAATGTTCTGAGGCATTCTGCTACGCATGTAAAATCCAAACAGAAAACATTTTTGACTGTGCAGGGAGAGAAGATGGTTAAGTTGGGGATAATTTTAATGAGAAGAAAAAGGCAAATAGAGGAACACCTAATTGGGAATAATTTTTTGTGTGTGAAGGGTGGAGAGGATCTGGGGACATGGGGTGTGTTTATGTACACGGCAGAGTTTGGAAAAGGGAAAGCTTGTTGGATTCAAAGCACTGTTTATTTTCCACATAGCCCCTTCGCAATCAGTCATCAATCTACTGTTTTGGTTAATTAGGGAAGAAATGTTTTTAAAGAGCATGGAAGTGTGGATGGCAGAGTCATGAAAAAGCCAGGATGGTAATAGATTTGAACTAAAAGAAGTTCTTTTGCACCCTGAAGCAACAAAATGTATAATTCCTTATAAGAGTGAGTAATAGTAAATGAGACAAGATACGGATATTTTAATCTGACGATCAGATTGTCAAAAGTGTAAAGTTTCTGTACTGGCTGGTTTTGTGTCAACTTGACACAAGCTGGAGTGATCACAGAGAGGAGCTTCAGGCGAGGAAATGCCTCCATGAGATACAACTGTAAGGCATTTTCTCAGTTAGTGATCAAGGGTGAGAAGGGCCCCTTGTGAGTGGTACCATCTCTGGGCTGGTAGTCTTGGGTTCTACAGGAAAGCAAGTTGAGCAAGCCAGGAAAAGCAAGCCAGTAAGTAACATCCCTCCATGGCCTCTGCATCAGCTCCTACTTCCTGACCTGCTTGACTTCCTTTGGTGATGAACAGCAGTGTGGAAGTGTAAGCTGAATAAAGCCTTCCTCCCCAATTTGCTTCTTGGTCATGATGTTTGTGTAGGAATAGAAACTCTGACTAAGACAAGGTCTTTTTAAATGTAAGATTAAAGAGCAAAATTAAAATTGAGACTCATTAATGATAGCTTATTAAACTATCTCATTACTTTCCAATTTTATTTTCAATGACACCAGTTTATATAAGTACATGGAAGGGAATAGAGTGAACACTGCATGTTAATTCTTGAAACTGGATGTAATGCCAAGATGTCATAAGACTTGGAATATAAACTGGAAGAGAATTACGTACATAATCTAAGTTGAAAAAAATCTAAATATCAGCCATAGCCTCTATGAAAAAGAGAAATCACAATGAGAAAAATCAGATAACAAGAACTCACGAAAGAGTGCCCAGTTCTGCAGGGGAAGGGATGGAGACACGTGGAGGGAGACTAGAGTCAAAGTATGTGGGGTGTTATAGTTAACAGAAATTGTCTTTATGATAAACATCAATCACTGTGTTCGTGTGTTCGTGTGTGTGTGTGTGTGTGTGTGTGTGTGTGTGTGTGTGTGTGTATGTGTGCGTGTGCACAGAAAGTTGTGAAAGAATAAATGACTTAGTCACACAGCCAGCACTCAGCAGAGGTTCGGCTCAGAGATTGTGCCAGGCTCTGTCCTAAGTGCACTGTCTAGATGACACCCTTTCCTCTTAAGCCTTCTGGATCACTGTGCCAGGCAGGGCAGAAAGATTTTAAGAGCCGGAATCAGTATCTACACTGAAAAAAGTATTTGCTGGATGTGATGGTATAGTTGGGCACAAAAACTCACAAGAACAGGCTCTGGGACTGAATGTGCAGGTCTCTCATAAGATCAAGAAACTCCAAATCCAAGCGGTGGCAGGGGAGATGGTACTAATAGTTGATGCCTTCCAGGGGAGAGAAATGCAGGGGTCGCCCTCCCAAGGGATGCAATCCCCGAGAGACTAGCTATTCTCTAGCAGATGCTACAGTACCAATCCACATACAGATCTACAGTTAACAGTAAATGGACTCCATTGTTATTGGGGTAGGGGCAAAGTTTGGAAGGAACTGGAAGGGAGAAAATGGGGTAGTTTGGATCCAAAGACATCATATGAATATATAATGAGTGTATAAATACTAAATGGAATATTTTCAAATAAAACAGGTTAAATACAAGCATAAACATCCCAGTGAGTGTTTTTAAAAACTGTTTTAACTCAGAAATTAATAATGGCAAGCTATTTTAGATTATGCTTCATATATGCCCTTCATAACAAAATGAAAAAAAAGAGTAATACATTTTACCCTTTTAACTGGAGTCTCTAATAAATAGAAAAGTGATATACTATGGTCATAGAATTAAACATACAAGAGTTTAATTCTACCATATCTTAGGAAAATGAGTTAACCCTTTCTCATGTGAGATTTTATCTGGATTTGCAATCCTGGGTAGTAAAATTTTCACTGTGCTAGGAAAATTCATTTTAAATAAACAAGCAACATATAGTAAGAGAACAGGGGTTTATGCATTTGGGGGTCACCTAATGAATATTCTAGGATAGCGACTGAGGTTGATCAATCATGATTGTTAATTTGATGGGATCTATAATCACTTACGGGTGGAATTTTATCACATGGCTGTGAGGAGGTTTCTACATGGGGATATTTGAGGTGGAAAGACTGTCTTTAAATGCAGCTGGCAACATTCCATACTTATTTATTTTAATTCGCGTATCTATGTGAGCGCAGTGCCCTCAGAGGCCCAAAGTGGAAAGCTGATCCCCTGGAGCTGGAGTTTCAGGTACCTGTGAGCTGCCTGACATGAGTTCAGGAAACCAAACTCCAGACCTCTAGAAAAGCAGCAGGCTCTCTGAGTCACATAGACATCTATCTCCCCAGCCCCTTACTTTCTGTGCTTGAGAGATTTTACATCCCTGGGTGGGTGGAACCCACTGAATTTTCCCTCCCTCAGAAGCCATCAACAGTTAGCAGTTCCTCAAATCAGGATGAGCCTTTATGAGCTCCTCCCCTGACACCTCTGAGATTTTGGGTTTCTTGATCTTGTGGAAGACCTGTTCATTCAGTCCCAGAACATGTTCATATAAGTTTTTTATGTGCAACTACATCATTGTGTCCAGCAGATACCTTTCCATTGTAGACATCCATCTAGCTCTTAAGATCTTTCTGCGGCATTCTGCACAGTAATCCACAAGCCTTGAGAGGAGAGGGTGCCATCTAAACAGTAGCTCCCTCAGAGCTGAACATGAACTACCAACAGTTTCCTCAGACAACGTTTCCTAGCTTTTAGGTTATTTGGCTCATTGCCTGGGAAGGGTTTTTTTTTTCTTTCTTCTTCTTCTGTTCTGTTCTGTTTATTTTGCATCTATGAATCATTCTCTCTTACTGTTTCTCTTTATTTTTTGTTGTGTGATAACAACTCCAAATGAATAACCCCTATCTTTTTTTTTTTTTTTTTAAGAGTTACTACTCACTTGGAAAATAAAATAAATTCACCACCAAAGCACATGCGTGATGTTTCCCGTAAGATATTCCCTTCTCCTGTATATTCATGCAGCTGTGAAACATGACAATTACAATTTCTCAATGATGTTTTCTTTAGAGGCATATTTGATTGTGGCTATTGTGAGTGAAGAAAACCAAATAGACTCTTTCACAATGCACTGACAGACTTCCACATAGGGAAGCTTGCCATTTTGAGGAAAGTCATTTAACATTATGTTTCAAGATTTTTGTGCATGCGTGTGTGTGTGTGTGTGTGTGTGTGTGTGTGTGTG
>JADRCD010196241.1:0-39414 GCA_019843815.1 Montemys delectorum | reverse complement strand
AGAAGGAGAAGTAGTGGTAGTAGTAGTAGTAGTATGTGTGTGAGCATACTTGCTCATGCAAGCTTGTGTTGGAACCAAAAGCTACCTTTGTCATTGCTTCTCTTCTTTGTCCCCTCTCATCTTTACTCCTCCTCCTCCTCCTCCTCCTCCTTCTCCTCCTCCTCTGCTTCCCTCCCCCACTTCCTTCCCACCCTCCCCCTCCCTCTCAACATCTCTCCTTCCTTCCTCCCTTTCTTCCTTCCCTTCTCTCTCTTTTTTTGAGAGTTTCTCAGAGAACCTGGACCTTGCTGTTTCAGCTGGAATGGCAGGCTAGGGAGGCCCTGGAACCCACCTGTCTTCATCTCTAGCATTACAGACGTTCAGTTCAGGCCCAAAGTTTTTCATGCATGCTTGGAATCTGACCTCAGGTTCTTATGTTTGTGTAGCAGACATATTACCAACTGAACTCTCCCAGCCCAACAATGAAACTTATAAAGTACATGTGGATTGACTTTGTTAACTACTATGACTTTGTTTTGCCTTTCAGACAAGTATATATCCTTACCATTGTTTATGCATAGACATGTATAAGTTCTTATACTGCTCAAAGTAAAAAAAAAAAAAAGCAATGCTATTATTCCTCAGAGTTTCTCCTAGATTTCAAGTGAAACTGGATGGAATTCTTCCATTTGTCTTATCGTCTTCAGGTCTTCCCTTAATGTCCTGGCTTCTTTTGGTTAATCTTTGTTAGATCTCCTTAGGAAGCATCTCTTTCAGAAAGAACCTTGGTATGAAGCAATTATTTTTTTTAAACATTTATTTATTATTATAATTAAGTACACTGTACCTGTCTTCAGACACACCAGAAGAGGGTGTCAGATCTCATTACGGGTGGTTGTGAGCCACCATGTGGTTGCTGGGATTTGAACTCAGGACCTTCAGTCAGTGCTCTTACCCGCTGAGCCATCTCTCCAACCCGAGGCAATTATTTATTTATTTTTAATTAGGTATTTTCTTTATTTACATGTAAATTTCTCCTTTCCCAGTTTCCCCTCCGAAAAACAAACAAACAAACAAACAAAAACAACAAGAACAAACTCCTGTTGCCTCCCCCATCCCCATGCTTGCCACCCCACCCTCTCCCACTTATTGGCCTTGGCATTCCCCTACACTGGAGCACAGAACCTTCAATTATTTTTAAGAGAGCAAAATTAAAGTGTGGTTCTGCTTTGAAACTTATGAACTGAATCAATTCACAGAAATTCTAAACTGAGAGACTTAGAGATTGAGTCTAAAGACAAAACCCATTTTCTCAGCAGTTACTAATTTAGGATTAGCCAAGAATATTGATTATTCTTTGCCAAGATATGTGAGTTAAAAAGGAACGTGGTTCTGTCCTGTTATCAGATAACAGGACAGATAAAATGGTTGGCAGATAAAAGGGCAGGGCCATGCATTTTAAAAGTAAGTCCTGGTCTCAGTGAGAGACCCACAACCGCAGATGCTTATGGTGAGATTACTCTTGAGTTAATCTTTGTCAGAAACATGGTAGTATGAAATTCTGTTCTGTATTGCAAGCTGTACATTATCTCCTATGGGATGATTTTCAGGCAGGAGTCCAATTTTCACCCACCTTGTTACAAGCCTAAAAGGACTCTGGACACTTCGAGCCTTCCGACGCCAGACTTACTTTGAAACTCTGTTCCACAAAGCTCTGAATTTGCACACTGCCAACTGGTTTATGTATCTGGCAACCTTGCGCTGGTTCCAAATGAGAATAGACATGATTTTTGTCCTCTTCTTCATTGTTGTTACCTTTGTCTCCATTTTAACAACAGGTAATCTGAACTTATTAACAACTTGGATCACTTAGGTAAAAATTTTTGTCAATGATTAAAATGCCATATGTTTATATTAAAATATTTAGATGTTTTTAAGTAGACTTGTAGAGCTTACAAGTAGTTTCTTTGTATTTCTGTTGTTTTGTTTCTAAATAATTTATTTAAAGGTTTATATGATATTGTTCCTAGTTTCACTATTTTAAGAATAATGAGACACTGAGTCAGATAGCAAAAATGTGATTGACAACAAAAACATATTTTCATGCTCATGTTGGCAATCTAAATGGGAAAAGAAAAACACACACATAATTGTGTACACAGGCACACATGCACATATACTTCTCCTTTCACACTTCCTGTAAAATTTCTTCTTTTAACAACTAATTGGCAAAATTCTGTCTAATATGAATGTGAATAAGTAAAAATTGTCACAGAAATAAAATAACTGACATAAAAGTGCATTATTTTTCAAATATAAGTGTAATGAAATTAGGATCTTCAAGGAAAAATTAAGTCCCAATAAGAAAAATTAAAATCTATACAGATAAATGAGTAACTATTTTAAGGTGTTGGATTTCTGAGTCAAAATGCTATATGACTTATATATAATATTTTATTACATATAAAATATTGTATATTATCTATGGCAAAATTTCAGAGTAAATGCCATGCCAATGCCAGATTTGCAACATTATTTGATTATAAAAACAGAGTTGATCAACCCCAAGGCTGTTGAAGCAGGCTTTGATGAGTTATCGAACTGCATCATGTAGCCTCAGGGTGGGTGTCACACTTGGTTACTGGAAGGACTCAGAACAGGCACTAGAGAGTCAGGCATAGGGATAACTCATTAGACACTGGTTTGTGTTCACTTCATTCTGTGCATAATTCAGTTCTCTCTCTCTGTCTCTCTGTATCTCTCTGTCTTTCTCTGTCTCTCTCTGTCTGTCTCTCTCTGTCTGTCTCTCATATATATATATATATATATATATATATATATATATATATAACATTTACATATATATGAGAGAAAGGTCTGTGTATGTGTCCCTCTCTCCCTCACTCAAAATAAGTTATCTTCACTTAACAAGACCACACTACATTAACTTCATGTGGCATCTTCATTCTGCTTCTTGAATTAATGGTACAGATCCTCTACTCAACATAGTAGAACCTCCAATTGGGGTGAGCAGCACAGCCCAAGAACCCAGCCATAACCAACCAACTCTATTTTTAATAGAGTCTTAATTTTATTGATGATATTAACTTACATTAATTTACAGACATTAATTAACTATCCTAATTCTCTTGTGTGGGCAGATACACACTAATAACTCTCTCATAATATTATGTGATATTTTTTGCAAGATAGTATGTCTTGTCTGTAGTAAATGACTAGTGATTATTAAATTATGTTACTTGGTATTAAAATTTTACCTTACTTTCTTTTTAGTTCTCAGAGTAAGAAATATATAGGAGCCTATATAAAATGAACTATTAACAATTTTCAATACATTATTTGATGTTAACACAGCATAATGTGTGTTGTCTATGGTGAACCTAAGATGGAGAAAATGTCAACATGAAAAATTTTAGTCAATAATAGGATAGCTTATTCATCTCAGTGTTTAACTTTATAGTAATTTAATGCCAGATTAAGCACTATCAGTTGGGATATGATACCCTGAGTTTATAACAATTTATGAACATTTATCTTAAAAATATTCATAGTCATAATACTTATTTTTAAAGTTTTAATTAGTTGCCCTTCCTAATCCTGAATGAAATTTACTCTAAAACATATTAGCACTATTCTTTTCAAGCATATTGGTCCTTTTTCTTCTTGATTTTAATGTAACGGACAAACTTCTCTCTTAAATGGCTGACACTAGTTTTCTGACTGTCTGGTGACACACGAAGTCTATTTTCTTATAAACAGTCTCTAATGAGCAGAGACCATGACCCTTAGAGAGATGCTCAGCACATGTGCGTGTGCTACTCAGATGGATGCATCCCTCCTTTGCTTTTTGTAGAGGGTTTCATTTCCTATTTATTTATATTTACTTATTCATTCCTTCATTTACGTGTGGCGTTCAATCCAGCATTTGTTTTCAATATTACATACAGAGTAAGAGTAGACAAGACAATTATCCACTACCAACGTTACCTTCAAGACCTAAGCATCATTTAAAAGTGCAGCAATTCCCAATATTCAGTCACTATTTGATTTTCAATTTTGGTTGAAAGCTTACTCAATGAGGGCATTATTGTTCAAAAGAGTTCACTAAAACTGCATTAAGTTGAAACATAGATTTATTGGCAAGCGATGAGAGAGATGTGAATACAATAATTCACAGAGGAGAGAAATAACATATATTTTGTTCAAAACCCTTTTCCATGTCTAGGTGAAGGCGAAGGAACAGCTGGTATTATTCTAACTTTAGCTATGAATATCATGAGTACTTTGCAGTGGGCTGTGAACTCAAGCATTGATACAGATAGCTTGGTAAGTCACTATTTTCAATTTTATGAAAAGTTAAGAGAACTAAACAAAAAGGGTAGGCAATAACATAAGGAATATATATGTTACTCAGTTTATTATATATAATATTATAATAGATAATACTATAATATATTATGGCATAATATATTATAATATATAATAAAATATATATATTACTCAGTTTAGAAATAAAATGTTCAGGTTAATTTAAGGCCAGTCTGTATCACACATTAAGTTGTGACATGATTTATCTTTCATCCTCATTGATCAGCATTGTGAATACTCTTGCACATGTGCCTTTGCCCTGGAGTTTTCCAAAGCAAATCCCAGGAGTGGAAGAAATTGCTGAGGTTAGAATTTCCCTAAGCTTGGTTTCACTAATGCCAAGTTACTCAGGTCAGTTGTGCTAGTATATACTTCCACCAAGAGACTATATGAATGTTTCCAACAATATTTCTTATTAAGACTTTTACAATTTTTCCAGTCTGAAGAGTATGAAGTAACTACTACAATTTCAGGATAACTTAATAAGTTTTTATTGTTGACCACTTGGTTTGTTGTTGTTGTTTATATCTATAAAATGCTTGTTTGTTTTATTAGCAACATGATGAGTTTGTTTGTGTTTATAGGTGTTTTTGAATCCTGAATCAGTTGTCAGCTCTATGCATTTAAATGGCCCTTGATGAAAGGAAACATTGAATTTGATAGAGATTAGTTTATTTTTCTTTTCCTTTGTGGCTTGTGCATTTGGTGTCTTGTTTATGAAATCCTTCTGTATATTAGGTTTTCACATTCAGCAGCTTGACATTTTTCATAATACTCTTGTCTCATTTTTAAAATGTCTAGTCTTAGTGATTGTTCCCTCCAAAGTGTTTATCATTGCTCCTTTCCTTTGTGCTTAACTAATGTTGTCTTGTATTTTAGTACCTTGTGTATTCAAAGACCATATTTTGGCATGTTGTATCTTCTTCCACAGGCTGAGAGCCTGAAGTGATATTTGTGTGCTAAAATGGTGTGAAGGACTACTAATCCACAAGGGCCAGGGTGCGAAATTAAAGGAAGCACAATAGAGTTCCCTATTTATATTTTAATGAAAGGCATATTTTCAGTTAGACTTTAGAATTGGCCTGAGAACTTCTTCACTGATTTCTTTTTCAAACCATCCAGTGGAAAAAAAGACAGCATTTTCAACAAATGGTGCTGGCTCAACTGGTGGTTAGCATGTAAAAGAATGCAAATCAATCCACTCTTATCTCCTTGTACAAAGCTGAAGTCCAAGTGGATCAGGGACCTCCACATAAATCCAGATTCACTGAAACTAATAGAAAAGAAAGTGGGGAGGAGCCTCAAGCACTGATTTCTTTTTCAATTTTTGTTTACATTTATTTGTGTAGGTAAGGAATGTCCACGCCCCAGCATGAGTGTGGAGTTCAAGGGGAAACCTTGTGGGGGCTCACTTCCCTCTTTTCACCATATGGGTCCTGGCAACTGAACTCATGCTATCAGGCTTAGCAGCAAATGCCATGCCATGCTGATCCATCTTGGCTGAACTGTCACTGAGTCTTAAGGCTTTTGACCTATATTCATCCATTCATTACTACATTTCTAGGAGTCTAGAATCCCCAGTTAGAAATATCATACAGCTCCCATTACATCCTTTTTCAGACACACATTCATGTGATCGCAAAATTTCTATTATCATAACATATATGTACATTAATATATAAATACATACGATATATTTTTCATAAATATTTCACAAGGGAAAAACCTAAAATTTTTTAAAGCCTCTTCTTGTTTATGTTTTCATAGTTTGCTGCAGCATCTTAATAATTCCTTGAAATATACTTTTCCTGGTTTGATTTTTCCTAGTTAGACCAGTTCCTAGTCTCTTCTCCACACTTTTTGGTTTTATGTTGGAAGTAGCTGAAGAGTATTCTATAGATGCTGTTTCTGTTTACTTATATTTTTAAAACTGTGACTTCATAATTCAAAACCTTTGTGCACATTACCCATTTCTTTACCTAAAAAAAATCTTCACCTTGTACATGTACAATTCCTTTTGCAAGGTTAATTTTCTAGCTTAATCACATAGCCAAACTTTTGACATTGCAACACAATGTTGTCATCTACAGAGTTCATACTCAAGATATATATAATTAAGCTTTTAAACTTAGTCACACACATACAACCTAAGATTTCCAGTAAGTTTATTATTCATGTTGGCCTTCTTTTATAGCTCTATTTGTGCAGCTGGATTTGGCCTGTGAACTGTGGGTTGGACACTCCTGTTGGAATAGCTTATGCACAGGCTGACAAAACCTTTGCTAAATACATTTCTACTTTATGTGTCTAGTGTCTATCAAAGGCACTTTAAGGTATTTCTCCAGGTTTTTCCATGGGTATGCTTGGCTTTGTAGCCTGTTTTTTGACATTGTATCTTTCATAGTATATGAAAGAACCTTTACAAGGACCTACTGTGTTTATGACATGGTCTATGAAATACATCAATATTTGCAGTTGATTACATTTTCAAAAGTAACGCTCTTTTGTTTAATATCAAAGAGCATCTGTCAGTTTGCATTTCCTTGCCAAGCAATGCTGGTGGGCCTTCCTGGGTGTTGGTGGTCCCTCTCTGCTATTGACTCCCATCCTGCTAGTCTTACCTGCACTGCTGCGAAAACTACCCAATAGTGCTCTTCTTTCCACCACTTTCTTGGGAATCTGCAGGGAGAATGTCTGAGCAGTGCCTTCAGATTTCACATGCACCTGATACAACCACCAAGGTCTTAGAACACTAAGGAAAAACTCAGTGTCATGGCATTTTATCTTACTGTGTTTTCAACTGCATCTACAGTGAACTGAATTTAAAACGGAACAAATACAATGTTTTCTTTACTATATTTTAAAACTAAGTGCAAGAGTATTCAGGAAAAATCTTCAGAGTTGGAACAATTACTTCATTTACCCATCTGCCCCAGTTTAAAACATGAATACCGAGTCAATTTGACTGTGAAAATTATGAACATAGCAGTATAACTTTGTTTTTATTTTCTACCTGTTACATACCCATAGATCTCTAGCTTTCTTTATCTCTCAGCTATTAAATCCAATATCACAAGTTATGTTGTGTTTAATATCACATGTCTGAAATGCTGATACTCAGAACTATCCAGCAGTCTTTTCATTATGTTTTCATAATAAATTGATTTTTCCCAAGCTTTTTCCTTTTAGACATTATAAAAATTCCACTCCTTAAACTCTTAGCCAAAGACCTTCCTACATATCTCACAGAAATACGTACATATATATATATACATCTCTCTACTAGCTCTTTCTTAATGTAGTATACTACTAGAGAATCTTGCAGTAGACATGACATCTCAGAGTATGAGTTCCTATACAGGCTTATTGAATCTCTAGTCGTATGTACTCTCTTTTCCCATGTCCTTGCTTCTATCTAGAGGCAAATCCTGTGTTGCCTGCCCCTTTATGAGACTTGTCACCAGTGAATGACTCTCATTTGGTCTCCAGTTCCTATCCTAATTCTTTGATCTGTTTACAGCACAGCTTCTAAAGAGATTGACTTTCTCTGTTATATCTTCTGTTCTTCATATAGTTTCTTTCATTTTAATCACCTATGTGAGTCACAATAAACATCGTGCACAAAGCAACATCCTTGCCTTCTGCAGTTGTTGAGCACTGTTTTCCATGGATGAATCCTTACACTATTTCATTTTTCTAGTACCTCCTCTCATGTGGGCCTCATCTCATGTGTCCTTTAAATCATCATTTGTATCACAACTGCCTTCTCTCCATGTGCAGATAGCTATTGTTATCTGACCCCATGCTTCAAAAACTGTCTGGATGAATTATAGATTCATACATTTAGTGTACAGGTCTCAATTCCTCTCTATACATATCCTGCTACAATCTTGATACCTCCACGCATCCATAGAATATTCCACTAGATTATCTTCTAGTAGATTTGACATGTTGGGATATGAGTTCCTGTACATCAACTCAGAGTGCACATATGATCTTAAATGATCATTAAAATAATACAAAGTATAGACACCCTTCATTAGCCTGAAAGGTCAAATAAATAAATGAGAACCAGCAAAGGTATAAAAGGTGCTATTTTAAACTTAGCAGTTTAAAATTAAACAGTCTGGTGATTAGGGGTTTGCTCACACATAATTTCTTCATGTCATAACTCATATCCTTCCCAAACTGTCTACCACAGAAGGAACAGAAAGTGAACAGCCTTAATATGTGAATGCCACTGCCTTCGTTTTCCAAGAAGACCAGCAGATAATCATCCCTCTTTCCACTAGGCTATTGAACTGAACTGTATGTTCCTAGTAAAAAAAAAGAAGGAAGTCTCAAGGTTAAGAACAGTGAGCTTACACGGCTTCCATTTAGATCATCATTAGTGAAGTTCCAGAACATTCTTGCATGGTTGGTGCAATCTGAGAAGAGTTTTCTGTCAGCACAAAGTCACTCTGTTTCTCCTTTGTGCTCTCATCACCTGTGTTTATTTTGGGTTCCACTGAGGATCAGGTGACTCATTGTAGAATGAGCAACGTGAAATGTGGGAGGACAAAAAGGAGTTTCTCCTTCATGACTGCGTTACCAAATGCCCTTGTACCGAAGGCACTTTGTGTTGTGCCGATCTGACAGACAAATTAATTTATCCTCCTTGTCTTTTGCCTCCTTTTAATGGTAGCTTGATTGTGCTTTGTTGTTGTTCTTACAAGTACAACTCTTTGTGGTATATTTTTCAAGACACATTGCACATTCAACCGCAGAGAGCCTTGTATTTCATTCTGGCTCAGACACTAAAAAGTTGAATGCCTTTAGGCAAGTCATTGTTCCCCATTTCCAGGGCCTTGTTTTCCTCTTCTGTAAAATTAAATAATTTGGTTAGGAATTTTTAGATTGCTGGCAGCTTTGACATTCTCTGTCTTCTGAACCCTTCCATATAAAAATGTAAACTCTTAACCTATATGTAGATATTATTTCAGTTCTCAGGAAAACCACACATCAACCCTATCCTGAATGCTGAAATTCATTGACTATGACCCTGCAGTTACTACAGCTGTTCTTTAACTCAATGTGTTACTATAGCCAACAAAGAAGGAGTAAGTAATAGAATGATATTTTTGAACCTTGATTAAGACAAGAAACTCAACAGCCCCCTCAGGAATTCCTGGAGTGTACAAAAATGTGTGGTAAGCTTGGAAAATTGATTAGGGCTTTGTGTCTGCCGCTTTAACTTCCTGGTTTAGCTTTTCTCATTTGTACAATGAAAGAATGGATTAGATCATGGGCTCTCAGTCTGACTGCACATGAATAAAGCTTTTCGGGTTCACAAAGGCCAGGGAAATAGTTCTTCTGCTGGGGCAAGGGTGACAGGACCTGTTGTCTGTGTTTTGAAATGTGCCCAGGTGTCTCTAGTGTGTATGTGGGCTTTTAAATCACTGGATTAAGTGGTCTTGCAGATTCATTTTTGCTTTGAATTTCTGTGAGTCATGTCACAAGGATTAGCAAACTTTTTCTATTAAGGTTGAAATGAAAATAGTTTTAGCTTTGTAAGCTTATAGGCTCATGACAGCAAATCAACTCAACCTTTGTATGACAAAGCAGCCATAGATGTTCGTGTGTGTGCATGAATGCTTGTGTGTGTGCGTATGTGTGTCTTTCATTTCACTTTTGTAATTATTATTTTCAATTTATTTGAATTTTTGAAGAGTTTTGGGTTGAGAGATAGGGAAGAAATATGAAGTTGAGTGGTTAGAGAGATAGTAAGGAGAGTCTGGAAGGAATTGGGGGAAGAGAAAAGAATATGGTCAGAATACATTGTATGAAAAACATAAATAGAAGTTATTTTCACAAAAAATAAATCTAAAATAACAAATCAAATATCCTATCAAGAATTCAGTATTTTCCTCTAAGCATCTAGATTTTGAAATATTCTAACTTCTCCAAAGCATTCTGTCAGCCAGCTTCATCTTTCATATGTAACATAAACACTCATGTAAACATCATTGACAGCACAAAAAAAAATTGTCTGCTAGTGGTCCTTCCATTTACTAGTGATTGTATCCCTTAGGTTAAGAGTGAGCAGAAATATGGCCAATGTGCCGTATATTATGCTAATATATTAACTTCATCAACTGCTGCTATGCATGAAGCCTGATTTGGAGTGTGGCAGATATACTAGTGACACTCCATTGAAAAAACTGATTTTCCCTTTCTCAGCAAGTATCAATTGCAAATAGTTTCTTCGTTAAGGGTGAGACATGTTCACTTGCCCTTTTCAGCACTGAGATTTTTGGCTGGTTTGGACATGTGGAGACCTTGTGAATGCTATCACAGTCTCTGTGAGTTCACATGTGTACAATCCTGTTGTATCTGGATGACACTGGTTCCTTGGAATCATCTACCACCACTTGCTATCTTCCCTTCCTAGAGATCCATCAGTTTTGAGAGGAGTGATTCTCTTATTCTCTGCACATTGTCCAGTTGTGGGTCATTTTGTTAGTTAGCTTTTGCTGCAAGGAAAGGCTTCTCTGACGGTGGCTGAGTGAGGCACTGATCTGTGGGTACAACATTATGTAATTAAGAGACATTTTCCTGTTGTGTACTTTAGGCAGAATAATAGAATTAGGCTTTCCCTTACAGACCACGACCTACCTAGTCAGGTTTTAGCCCACGTTAGACGTGTCTAGTATTCTATCTCATAGAATAAGTCTTAACTGTAATTAGATAATTGTTGCTTAATCTACAATACTTATGCCACTATTGCACTTGTATATCTTGCAGCCAGGTCAAATTATAGTTTCTGGATTTGTAGCTGGATGATATTAATGATTTGTAATTATTTATGTGTATGGAGGTTTTGCCTGCATCTGTTTACCACATGCATACCTGGTGTCCATGGAGGACTGTAGACAGGGTTAGATCCCCTGCAACTGGAGTTACAGACAGTTGTTAGCTTCTTTATGGCTGTTGAGAATCAAATACAAAATCCGCAAGAACAGCTAGTGCTCTTTACCACTGAACTATCTCTCCATCCTCCCTCATAATCTTTCTAAATTCAATCATGGCATTTTGTCTAGGATTGATGAACATTTTAGGAAACAATGTCATTATTGTCATGACTTTGGAGTGCTTGGCCATTGAAGCATAATTTTGATATTCTGGCTTCTAAAGAACTAAGTAAAAAGAGCAAATATTTTTATGAGACATTTCTAGATCCCTGAAAAGGCTGTAATGGCCTCTTTTATTAGCTATAAAGGATGAACAGGAAAATTTAGAGTCATTTTCATGTTAATGGAGTTGCCTCCTTTATGAACTAACATTAAAAGGAAGCTGTTGAACTACGTTTTGTTATTGCCATCATCATTGTTATCTTGGTGCTTAGATTAGTACCTTTAGACATTAGTGTAAAGATAATAACAGTTAGTTTTAAGGTTCCCCTCTTCCTCTATATTTAGGGGAAAGCTTTGACTCTTAATAAAATTAATGTACCAACAATTTGAAGCACATGAATCTCAAGCAAACATTACACTTTATCTTGGCTACATTCCAATTTTAAAGAATAGGAATCTATGCTATGTTAAGTTTTCTTCTCCATAAATAAAAAATGGAGTCAGTGTTTTAGCACCTGGCTCACCTGGCTCTCCTTTTGTCCTTTGCCTTTAAAGTATGAAAAAATGGTGCTAATTCCTTACCTAACTTCATTGCAATTTAACTCTAGCCACACAGAGACTTTTTCTCTCCATGGGGCTGACTAACCTTCTTGGGTAAGAGTGCCTGTACTCCTCCTCTCTTAAGTCTTCTAAGCACAGCAGACAGCAGCCTGAGACTGGAGTATGTCAGTCTACAGCTATAATGATAATTCCCAATGCTGAGTGATTGTCTAGTACTAAGACACCATGGTTCTTACATACCGTGTGGAAATGTATAATAGACAATCTTTTAAGAAAGGATTAAGTGAGTTTTACAAGTTTTACGAAAACATATAGGTGAGGCTAAAACTGCAGGGATAATCTCTGCTGTACTGTGTAGAAGAATCACCTATCAATAAAAATGGTAGAGCCAGTAAGCCAAGGCAAGGGTAGAAGGCAGGACTTCTGGTTGGGAAAGAGTCAAGCAGGAGAGGGGATTTTTGGACAGGGATGTGGATAGAAGAAACTGAGAAGAGGAATCCAGCCATGTACTGGCTAGTTTTGTGTGTCAACTTGACACAAGCTGGAGTTATCACAGAGAAGTGAGCTTCAGTTGGGGAAATGCCTCCATGAGATCCAGCTGTGGGGCATTTTCTCAATTAGTGATCAAAGGGGTAGTGCCATCCCTGGGCTGGAAGTCTTGGGTTTTATAAGAGAGCAGGCTAAGCAAGCCAAGAGAAGCAAGCCAGTAAGGAACATCACTCCATGGCCTCTGCATGAACTCCTGTTTCCTGACCTGCTTGAGTTCCAGTCCTGACTTCCTCTGGTGATCAACAGCCATGTAGAAGTAAGCTGAATAAACCCTTTCCTCCCCAACTTGCTTCATGGTCATGATGTTTGTACAGGAATAAAAACCCTGACTAAGACAAGTTGGTACCAGAAGTGGGGTATTCTTGTGACAACCTGATCATGTTTTGGGGAGGATTGTGGAAAGACTAAAACTTTGAACTAGAAGAACAACTGGTTGTTAAGAACTCTGTGGGATGTTCTGTGGGAGCTTGGAAGATCATGTTGAGAACAGTGCAGAGATGGAGGCCTGGCTTGTGAAATTTCAGAGGAAAGATTAAAGACTCTTATCAGGGCCATGTTGTTTTAATTGTGAAGATTCTGTGGTTCTGGTTAGCTGGGGCTGAAGTATCAGCTGTGATTAACAAGATTCCAGAACTACTAAAATGAAAACTTTGTATTGCTGAGACTATTGATGCTGGTTAGCTGGAGCTAAAAAATTAGCGGTAATTAAGAAGAGACCAGCATCATTGAGGTGACATCTTCTGGAGAGTGTTTTCTGAGAGCACAAAGAGGTTGTGTTTCAAAGATAGCCAAGGTTGTACCATGTGTTGCAGCAAGACTTAGTAATGTTTAAGAGTCACCCAGGTGGTACTGGTTTTGACAGCATGAAGGGGTCATGGAGAGCAGCTGAGGCTCGACACAGTGAGAGACCATAGAAGGCCATTGGTGAAGGTGCAGCCTCAGTTTGCAATTGATGGCCCAGGACTGAAGGTGTCATGCAAAGGAGTTGAGGCTTGGCACCATAAAGTCAGTCTATGAGAGGCTACTGGTAAAGCCTAGTTACAGCAGTGTTTTGGGAATGCCAGTACCATACAGTGACCACCAAAGACAGCAGCAGCAGTAGAGAACAGGCATCTGGAGCCCAGAAGACAAGATGTGTGCTACAAAGGGCAGAGCTGAAGAAGTGACCAAAGCCCTTAGAGAAGCCAAAAGATCGTGAGTTAAATCCCAGACATTAGTTTTGCTTTTGATTGTGACTGTGCCCTGATATTTTTCCCTCTTAAAAAATATATATTTTAGTAGAGCCCACAGTTAAGAGACTTTGAATTTTAAAAAATATTAGACATTTTAAATTGATTGAACTTTTATTATGTAAAGACTATGGGACTTTAAATCTTGGAGATGAATAAGAACATAAGAGTTGAGGCTTAATAGTAATGTGTTTGTGTGTCAAGTTGACAAGGGGTCAATTGTACTGGCTAGTTTTGTGTGTCAACTTGACACAGGCTGGAGTTATCACAGAGAAGTGAGCTTCAGTTGGGGAAATTCCTCCATGAGATCCAGCTGTAGGGCATTTTTTTGATTAGTGATCAAAGGGGTAGTGCCATCCCTGGGCTGGAAGTCTTGGGTTCTATAAGAGAGCAGGCTGAGCAAGCCAAGAGAAGCAAGCTAGTAAGGAACATCACTCCATGGCCTCTGCATGAACTCCTGCTTCCTGACCTGCTTGAGTTCCAGTCCTGACTTCCTCTGGTGATGAACAGCCATGTGGAAGTAAGCTGAATAAACCCTTTCCTCCCCAACTTGCTTCTTGGTCATGATGTTTGTGCAGGAATAGAAACCCTGACTAAGACAAGCCACATAGCTGAACTCAGGTTAGAATAAATGGGATAATAAGTTCAGAGTTACTTGGGGAACCAGCCTAGCTCTTGGCCTAGGCATTTATTAATATTAAGCCCCTGAATCTTTATTCAGGTACTGGGGCATGGGTAGAAAAGTCCATGGCTGTATAAAACTAGTTGGTATGTTGTAATCTCTGTCTAATCCAGTTAGCAATATACATTTGTAGACTTAGAAAATGAGATATAAATGCCCAGCCTTGAAGACATAACTTATCATCCTCACAGCATTGCCATTACCACTGCATAGGAGAGAAAACAATGGCTCTATTAGTTAGTGACAAAGCTTTAAATGTCTTTGTATGGTCAAGCACTAGATGTTCTGAATATTCCATTCTTTGAGTACAAGAAATACTGTGAACAATTACAATGGGGGTAGGATTGGGTTCATCACTAAACCAGTATATAACCTTTAGGTCTTCTCACTTGGATAAGCATGTCCAGAGGCTCTTGGATCAGTCAGATTTCTGTCACTGTAACAAACCTCATGAAAAAAATGAAATGCTTCTTTTGGCTTACAGTCTCAGAAGTGTCAGTTACCTGCCTTGACTTTAGACCTATGCTGAGGCAGAACATCATGGCAACAGGAATATGTGTCAGAGAAGGCAGCTTACCTCATGGCATCCAGGAAGTGGTATTAGGGGATAAGGATGGGAGACAAACTCTCAGGGGCTGAATTCCTCTGATTATTCCATACCTCCCAATGCTTACTAAAAGCTCTATCATCTTGGGACCATGCCTTTATCCTGAAGTGACATTTACAATCCAATTCATAACTACTAGGTTTAGGGGCAAGGTGAGGTTCAAGAGAGGTATATGTTGGATCATCATTCAGGCACTGAGAGAGTCCTTAACATGACTAACAAGTCAGAGGCTGCCTCTAGCCTTCTCTATTTAGAAATCGGCTACCTACAAGTCCTATTTCCAGGTAGGATGGGCCCCTTACTTTCGGACTTGATAATAATAACTCTATAGTTAATTTGGTATATATAATTTGAACCCTTTTTCTTAAGAAGGACCTACTAAATTGCCTAAGCTTTCTACAATGCTAAGATCCATTTTTATAGAGGATATGAACCTTTGACAGGGAAATCAAGCATACAATCAATAGGGCTTCAACTGTGCTGTAGTTAGTTAATTTTGCTTTTGCTGAGGGGAGGGGAGGATTCTGGCTAATTCAGAGATCATGTTAGTTTTACAGTGGAGTTGAGTTCCTTTTGCATGCTCCTTTCTGAGTTCGCTTTCCATGACTCACCCATTTTCCTATCTTGTCTAGAAAAATTATCTGGGAGACTTCGTCTTGTTCTGTCTTCTCTTTTTTACAGAACCTCTTGGTTTCTTCCATGCTTCTTGGGATACAAGACAGGACACCTTGCAAGTTGCCCTTCCTCGTGGACAGCCTCCTTTTGCTTCCGATTGTGGGTTGAGGAGGGTGACTGTTTCTCAGCCATCCTAAGTTTATCAATGACAAGATTTTTTTCCAAAACTACTAAGTCTTCAGTGTTCCAGAGAGTGGGTTTTCATTTTTATAAGTATTGAAGTCATGCTTTCTTGCCCAGATTAACATCTGATCCTGAGCTCAAATGATCACTTTCTTTGAAGCTATGAACACCTATAGTTGTATGTCTCTTTAGGCCTTGGCCTTTGAAGCATAAAAGTCATTGTTCATATGACTACAAAATGCTGAACTGTCATCATGTCTTGACTTTAAAAAGACTATTTTTGAGACTTGAAAGAATGCTGTGGTTCTGGTGTGACTTCCCCTTCTAGAGGCAATCAACATGCTCACAGCCCCCTGGTTCAAGAAATTGGTTAGTGACTAGCCTATTCCATAATGGCATTTCAGTAGTGATAAATCGCCTGCACCTGCTACTTTATCTGACTGTCAGAAAAGGTCCTCAGATGTTGAACTACACTTTGCTCATATGTTATAACGAGTGTTCACTGTTAAGAAATCGTGTGTTAGTCAAGGATATTTTCACCAGGCTGAGAATAGTTAGACTTACGGTTCATTTTAAGCATTGAGATTGTAAGAAACAAATTATAAAGTTTCAATTTGAACACTCAGTACATATGTTCCATCTAACACATAGAATGTTAAATGTTCTGGATTTGTCTTTAATGATGACTATCACTGATCGAGTTAGGTTACAGTGCTTAGGTCAAAGAAATGTGTATTACCTTTCAAAATGACCAAAACCTAGGTATGCATCACTCCCAGCTGAAAGGGAAGAGAAATAGGGAACTGATGGTTAGAGTCTCAAAGGAGGGTCCCGAACTCTTGTCTCCTCCCTTCTATTAGGAAGTATCACTATAAACCTAGCTGTCAGTGCATAATATCCTGCCTATTGTGCCACATGGCCTCCAGAACCAAGTATCTACTCTAAGATGATGGAAGAAGCCACCCTTCCACAATTCCATGGAATTGAAAATGTAACCTTTATATATGGTTACATTTTGCTAATGATGGAAATTGATTTTTTTAAGTAATATTTATTAGAAGTGTAAATTTTTTTCATTTTCTATCTGTGCAATAACTTTTTTATTAGAGATTTTCTTTATTTACATGTCATATGCTTCTCCTTTCCTGGTTTCCCCTATGAAAAAAAAAAAAAAGAAAAGAAAAACAAAACCCTGTTCCCTCCCCCCTCCCCCTGCTCACCAACCTACCCTCTCCCTCTTCCTGGCCCGGGCATTCCCCTGTATAAGTTAGTTCATATTGTTGTTCGTCCTATGGGGCTACAAACACTTCAGCTCCTTGGGTCTTTTCTCTAGATCTTCACTGGAGACCCTGTACTCTGAACAATGGATGGCTGTGAGCCTCTACTTCTGTATTAGTCGGGCACTGTCAGAGCCTCTCAGGAGACAACTATATCAGGCTCCTGTCACCAGCACTTGCTGGCATCCACAATAGTGTCTGGATTTGATGACTGAATATGGGAGGGATTCCCAGGTAGAGCAGTCTCTGGATTTTCCTTCCTTCAGTCTCTGCTCCATAGTTTGTCTCTGCAACTCCTTTCATGGGTATTTTGTTGCCCCTTTTAAGAAGGAACAATGTATCCATATTTTGGTCTTTCTTCTTCTTGAGTTTCTTGTGGTTTGTGGATTGTACTTTGGGTATTTTGTTCTTTTGTGATTGGGTTATCTCACTCAGGATGATATCCAGATCCATCCATTTGCCTAAGAATTTCATAAATTCATTGTTTTTTTTTATAGCTGAGTAGTACTCCATTGTGTAGATGTACCACATTTTCTGTATCCATTCCTCTGTTGAGGGACATCTGGGTTGTTTTCAGCTCCTGGCTATTATAAATAAGGCTGCTATGAACATAGTGGAGCATGTGTTCTTATTACATGTTGGAGCATCTTCTGGGTATATGCCTAGGAGTGGTACAGCTGGGTCCTCTGGTAGTATTATGTCCAATTTCCTGAGGAACCACCAAACTGATTTCCAGAGTGGTTGTACTAGCTTGCAATCCCACCAGCAGTGAAGTAGTGTTCCTCTTTCTCCACAACCTCGACAGCATCTGCTGTTACCTAAGTTTTTGATCTTAGCCATTCTGACTGATGTGAGGCAGAATCTCAGGGTTGTTTTGATTTGCATTTCCCTGATGACTAAGGATGTTGAACATTTCTTTAGGTTCTTCTCAGCCATTCAGTATTTGTCAGTTGAGAATTCTTTTTTTAGCTCTGTACCCCATTTTTTTTAATAGTGTTATTTGGTTCTCTGGAGTCTAACTTCTTGAGTTCTTTGTATATATTGGATATTTGCCCTCTATCAGATATAGGATTGGTAAAGATATTTTCCCAATCTGTTGGTTGCCGTTTTGTCCTAATAATAATAATAATAATTTTGTCCTTTGCCTTACAGAAGCTTTGTAATTTTATGAGGTTCCATTTGTCAATCCTTGATCTTAGAGCAGAAGCTATTGGTGTTCTCTTCAGGAAAATTTCCCCTGTGCCCATGTGCTGAAGCCGCTTCCTCAGTTTCTCCTCTATTAGGTTCAGGGCATCTGGTTTTATGTGGACATATTTGATCCATTTTGACTTGAGCTTTGTACAGGAGATAGGAATGGATCGATTTAAATTCTTCTACATGCTAACTGCCAATTGAGTCAGCACCATTTGCTGAAAATGCTGTCTTTTTCCCACTGGGTGGTTTTAGCTCCTTTGTCAAAGATCAAGTGACCATAGGTGTGTGGGTTCACTTCTGGGTCTTCAATTCTATTTCATTGACCTACCTGCCTGTCACTGTACCAATACCATGCAGTTTTTAATCACAATTGCAATAACTTAAACATTGTGGATTCACTAAAAATTCATTAAACTGCCGGACGTGGTGGTACAAGCCTTCATTCAGTTCCAGAACTTGGAAGGTAGAGGCAGATGGGCCTCTATGCATTCAAAAACATCCTAGTCTACAGAGTGAGTTCCAGAAAAGCTAGGGCTACACAGAAAAACCCTGACTTGAAAAAAATACCAAAAAGAGGAAAGAGAGAAAGAAAGAAAGAAAGAAAGAAGAAAGAAAGAGAAAGAGAAAGAGAGAAAGGAAGGAAAAGAAATTGACTAAGCATCAGATGTCTACAAATATCTGAGTAGACAAATAGGAATGTAGATAGTTTTTAAAGAAATTGGAGAGGCAGTACGGTCTGCAGTACCCCATTATCTTACAACATACTGTGTAGTACTGTCATAGTAGGGAAAATATTTCTTTTTCACATCATCTATGCCCTTGAGAATACTTTGGTTATTTGTTTGTGGACTGTGTAACTGAGATTTAAGCAATTACAAAAATAAACAGGTCTCTACAGAACCCGATTATATGCGTCTTAGTTGTTTCACTGGCTAAGCATTTAATTATATCTAATTATTTCTTGTTACTTCACTGAAAACCCTGGCAAATAACCTAGTGACAGGTAGCTTGCCTCATAATTTAAAGATTATTTTTTTAGGCAACGTCAAACTGATTATGACAATGTCTCGAGTTCTCAAACAAGCATACTGTTATTTTCATTTCAGATGCGATCTGTGAGCAGAGTCTTTAAGTTTATTGATATACAAACAGAAGAAAGTATGTCTGCACAGATAATGAAAGAACTACATAGAGAAGGATCATCTAATGTTTTAGTCATTAAGAATGAGCATGTGAAGAAAAGCGACATCTGGCCCTCTGGAGGCGAAATGGTTGTCAAAGACCTTACTGTGAAATACGTGGATGATGGGAATCCTATATTAGAGAACATTTCTTTTTCAATAAGTCCTGGACAGAGGGTGAGATTTCAGCCTTACTTGCTTTGTTAGTAAGTCGCAACAACCATAGCAATGTGTTAGCAAAAACCGTTTGTAACATAATTATACATATACATAATTACACATAATTATACTTTATACATGGTCGAAGGTGTGATTGTGCAAAGTTACTATGTTTCATATGAAATTTGAATTAGAGTCTATGCAACAGGCTACTGTAAATGTGATTGTGTTTGAAGGTGACTATACTTGCGAACATATAATTAATTACAGATTTTCCAACTACAGATGCCTTTAAATACTCAACAGGCACCAAAAATACAACCATCACTATGAA
This sequence comes from Montemys delectorum, assembly GCA_019843815.1. Lineage (NCBI taxonomy): Eukaryota > Metazoa > Chordata > Mammalia > Rodentia > Muridae > Montemys > Montemys delectorum. The sequence continues at coordinate 19,363 of JADRCD010196241.1, read as the reverse complement.
CAGTAGCACCAAATTAGTTGATTGGCACAGTGTAAATTGATCCATCCCTTAATTAACTTATATGAAACTTTAAACTTGAGTGATTTTCTTGTAGGAAATGGATAGTTATAACTTAGTTCTTTGGACCACTCTGCCAATCCATGCCTCTCAATTGGTGCATGTAGACCATGAGCATCTAGAGTGGTAGGCACATATGCAGCCGTTATAGCTCCTTCTGCTTTTTGTTCCTGGCTCTTGCTTTTTACCCCTATTTTTACTTTAAACCCTTTTCTATCTGTTGCTCTTCCTTAGTATTTGATTCCACGTCTTTCTCATTTCCTAACATAGTAATTCTACTTTTGTAATATTTATGAGTTCCCCTAGAGTTCACAGTATATATTTACAATGAATCCAGGTCCATTTTAAAAGAATAATGTTGTCACATCAGCACCCTGTAGTCCTTATTTCTCCCTTCTGTCGCTTATATTCTTTCTATGGATCATTTTGTATATTCACAGGTCATATGTGCAAATAGATGTTATTAAAATGACTTTAAGTAAGTTTTCCTGTTAGACCCAGTAAGAGTAAGGAAAGCATTTTACTTTCTAAAATGCTTCCTTTATTCATTCAGCTCCAAGTTTGCAATACCTTGTAAATCTGAGTTGTGTCTTTTCTGAGTAAGTTTTCTTAACATATCTTTCAAGATAAGCCTATTGACAGCACATTGCTTCTGTGTTGGTTTGAGAATTTCTTACTTCACCTTAAGTTTTGAAAGATAGCTTCACAAGGTTCACAATCCTAGTTTGGTGGAGTTTTGTTTTTCCTCTTTATTCCACTCGTTTCCTGACCTTATGGTGTCCATGAAGTTATAAGTAATTCTTACCTCAATTTTTTTTTTTTTTTTTTTTTTTTTTTTTTGGTTTTTCGAGACAGGGTTTCTCTGTGTAGCCCTGGCTGTCCTGGAACTCACTCTATAAACCAGGCTGGCCTTGAACTCAGAAATCCGCCTGCCCCTCCCTCCCAAGTGCTGGGATTAAAGGCATGCAACACCACTGCCCGGCCTTACCTCGATTTTTAATAAATAATATATTTTTCCTCTGGGCTTCCTTCAAGAGGATTTCTTTAAAAAAATTTTGTATTTTCTAGATGATGTGCTGTGGTATGGGTTTTTTGGCTTTGACCAACATTCTGGTTATTTTTCTCTGTGTATGAATTGCACATGTGACACTAAGTTTTGAGGCAACTTGAGTAGTAACTGTTGTTTGAAATGTTCTCCATCCTTTCTTCTCAGCATCCTTTTCTTCTCTTTTTCTTTCTTCTTTCTTCATTTCTGTCTCCTTTCCCTTTCTGGTATTTACATTATAAACAAGTAACACCTTTCCTAGTTGTGCCATGATTCTTGGCTGTGCTGGGGGGAGTGGTTTGTTGTTTTTTGTTGATGTTTTTGTTGTGCAGAGGCATGTCGGGTGTTGGCTGCTCAGCATTCTTTCCTCACACATCTTAACTGTTGTGGAGCTCCTCAAGGCGTCCTCCATCTTTGTTGTACATGGTTTTGTTTGTTTGTTTGTTTGCTTGGCTTGGTTTTTTTTTTTTTTTTTTGCTATAGCTGTAGAAATCTTTTGATTTTGCCTTAGAATGACCCCTTTCTGTTTACTAATGATCTATCTGTTACTGTATACCATTTTTTCATGATAAAACCCTTATCACATTAGTCACAGTTGTTTTGCATTCCCAGTCTATTAATTACAGGGTCCTTGTCACATTTGGCTTTGTTCTATCCTGATATGGCTTATTATCTCCTTTTTTTCTATTTCAACATATCTCATAGTTTTTTTCTTGAGAGGGAGACATAGATGATATGCTTGGGGAAAGGGCCTGTGGTTATAGGCTCTTAGGAGTAGACTGGCTACATGTGTTGGAGTGTAGCGAGAAATGATATCTTCAGCTGTGAGCTTTATGTTCCACTAGCTTGGTCACCCCTTTAGGTAGTACAGAATGGTTAGAGTGAGCTAGCACTAAATACTTCTATATCCTAAAGTCAGTTAGGCTGGGCTTCTGGAAAACTGTCTAAGTTATAAAAGACAGTGTGCTGGCCTATCTCAGAATGACCACTCTCTTGTGGGGTTGCTTGACAGCTAGAGGAACTTCCTCCAGTCTTCCTGTGAGTTCACTGGAGGCTGCCAGGAATTGTCTCCTCTCCAGGGTTCCCAATGAGTCCTGGTCATCTTCTCAATGTAGTGAGTGTAGTACTTGTACATGCTTGCTCAAGGTTTCTGCTTGCTAGTTTCTGCTGGTCTTTGTGACTGTCTATATCTGCTTGTTTTTCTCTCCAGCTCTAGGGGCACAGTCATTTTCTCTGTGACTTTACCTTTCTGACAGAAAATTTATTGCTTAACTTTTTACTTAAGATGGAATAACTTTCCAGTTAGTGGTGGCACATACCTTTAATCCCAGCACTTGGGAAATGGAGGCAGGTGGATTTCTATGAATTCAAGGCCAGCCTGGTTCACAGAGTGAGTTACAGAACAACCAGGGCTACACAGAAAGACCCTGTCTTAAAAAAAAATGAAAACAAACAAACAGCAACACAACCCAAAAAGAATATCAGTGTTCTCATCAAATGAACACATCTAAATTTGTGGATTTGCTAAAAGTACATTCCATTCTGCCTTTATAAAATCTGGTGTGAGGCTGCAGAATCATTTAACAATTTGAGCAGCCCAAGTGTCTTATTAATAATAAACAGATGTGTGAACATATAAGTGTCAGTTATAATCACCCATGAATCTGATGTTTCATTTGATTGTCTGTCTTGGTTTCTGGAGACCACAAGGAAATGAGATAATTACAATGCATTTCCCTCTGCCATTAAAGTGCAGATAAGGTGCTTTAAAGGGACCATGCCACAACCCAACCCCTCTACTCTTGACACAATGGAATTCCTGCTCCTACCAAGTTTGGCTCGGATTAGCTCTCCAGATTGTAATTTGATTTATGTTGATCTAAATTTTGCAGGGTTCAGGTGCGTTGAGGTTACTAAAAAACATTGACTCATACTTAGGACACATCTTAAGAGCTTGTTTGCAGGAAGTACTCTTACAAATAAGATAATTATTATGTGACAATTACTCACAAGACATCCTTGTTAGGGTACAAATCAATTAGGTTCCTTGATGTTGAAAAACTGGTCAGACAATGTACATGCCAGTACTTTGATGTGAAAAAACCAGAGCAATAGCCAAAGGGTTTAAAGCTACGGAAAGTATTTAATAATTGCCTCTCAGCCCAGTATTATGCCAGCATAAGAACTGAGTTCTCTGAAAATATATTTCCTTTTGGAGGAAATGCAGTGAGCCCATTTAACCCTACTAGGGATTAGTACATCAAGGTACATTCTACCAACTATCCAGTAGATGAACTCTCTTCCATCTGTCTACTTTTACTTTCTTTTTTCTCCTATATATCACCTGCACTGACTTATTCTAATTTCTTATTTAACTTATTTAACATTGTAGTGTTGGAAAAATCATAACATATGGTTAATGTGTATTTGCACAACATGGACTAGCACAGAGATGGAAGCAGGCAGTGTGGAATTTCTCCAGGATTTAAAATTAATATTTTATCTAGTTATTGAACAAAATTATTGTATACTTATTTATTATATATTTAACAATATGTATGCTCATTCATTTGCCCATCTATCTGACTGTCTTTCAGTCGACCTCAGTATTGAGTACCTTTTGTAAGCCAAGTGCACATGGGGCCATTTATGGGGCTTCCAATCTTCCAGCCACCCATTTTCCCAAGCTTCCACCCTCCAATCTATCAGCTAATCCAATTATTTATTATGGTATTAAATACACCATCCCAGATAGAGAAACTGGAAAAAAAACTGAGTAAACTAAGCAACTTTTGTTGAATTTATATTTTTATGTAAATAAAGGAGAAAATAAATCATTACAAAATTCTTCTTCATAACATTTGCTTATTTTCCCAAGAACAATGATTCATAAAAATTACCTTGTAGAGCTCTTTTGACAGTAGGAAGGCAATCACTTATCATTGTTCTTTACAAGCTTACCACAAAGGCCTACATTATTGCCAAGTAATTTACTCAGTAAATTATTATTATTTTCATTGGTTGTGGCCCATGCCATGGTTTGAGTTTATAAGTTATTGCTAGCCTACATGAAATAAGTATAGAATCTGTAAATATTTAAAAATTCATTTTATAATCTATTTAAAGTACTGATTTGCAGTTTATTAAAAACAGACAGTTTTTCACCAACCACATATACGTAAAGAACACTTTTCAGAAAGGCCATTTTTTTTCCCTAAAGAAGTCGAACAATAGGAAATAAAGGGGCAACATGAACAGCATGAACCAAATTTAAGTGTTGCGTATGTATAGCAGTTTATTCTGTGGTCAGTTAGTTATTGCAAGGACAGAACAAAGAATGTGAGCTTTGAGGGCTACCTGGACTACCGATCTTCTGAGTGGAAGGCAGCCTTAATCTGATGCTGTGCTCTTGCAGCTGGGGCCTTTGGATAGCAAGTTTCCTTACTATGCTTTTTGCTTCTCGGAGTTTCCTTCTGGCCAGAAGAGTCATATGTTAGCATTTGATTTGAGCATCGCTGAGATGCTGAGTGATCTTGACTCTGCTCTACAAACATTCTGTGGGAATATATACTTTACTGAACATGCTCGTATTTTATCATCAGGCCTGAACTTGACACTGCTAATTTCTTAAGGGCAGAATCCAAACCCTCTCTTCAATGCTGGGGCCCAATCCCTCAACCTCGTACATGCTGGATAACTGTTGCTGCACCAAATGAGGAAATAAATTTAGTCCAGGGACAGTAACTAATATTAGGCCTATTTTGAGTAAGCACTAAGTTTGTATCCATGCTCAAAAGTGCATCAGGCAGCAGGTCCCTGCTTCTAGTTTGAGCCCATCCAAAGAGTGCATCAAGATATACTATTTTTACTTTTCCTTGTCTTAAAAAAAGGACACTTTCCCCATTTTTCTCATTAGTAAAAGTCAATAGTCAATGAAGCCCACATCAGGAATACAATCCTGGATGGCCAGTTTCTGATTTCAGTGGCAGATTATAATGAGTTCCAGATCAGTTCCAGATGATAATGAGAATTGGGAGTGTATCAAAAGGCTTTAGCGGTTACATGACAAGAGAAACAATCCCACTGCTTTGGGTTGAAGAGCAGTGCTGTGTGGGTATGTAGGGTGCTATCCTTAGTGCAAGAGTAATGGCATCACTTTTTCCTGCTAGGTGGGGCTCTTAGGAAGAACTGGCTCAGGAAAAAGTACTTTGCTGTCAGCATTTTTACGAATGTTGAACATTAAAGGTGACATACAGATCGATGGTGTCTCATGGAATTCAGTGACCTTACAAGAATGGAGGAAATCTTTCGGAGTGATAACACAGGTGAGCACAAAAATGTCAAAAGCCATCCAAATTAACATTTTTTATCATTATTTGGCACACTTAAGAGTTCATATCACTCTGCAAAGTGTACTTGGTAGGTCCTACCACCTTGTCTACCGTGCAAGAAAAATGTAGCCTATAGACTGAAAGTATCTCACAAACTTTGGAATTCTGTGCGATGTCGATTTCTTGAAGTGTTTTGATAGTGTTTTCCTGAAGGACAATCTGTAGCAGAAGCCTGGGTCCTTCGTTGTGAGTGGCGTCATAGTCCTGCTTCAGTACCTGATCTCCGAGTGAGTGATCGCAGCCCATGGATAAACACTCTACAAGACATGGAAGATGTTTCTGAGATCATAAGTTCCCGGAAACAGGACAGAGTGGAATTTGGAAATTGAAGTGCAGTGATTTTTTTTTTCCTTTGGGATTTTGAATAGGAATAACAATGTCAGGTCAATCTAGATTGTTGAGAAGGTCAGTTTTTGATTCGGGCAGTACAGCATCTCTAACACCACCACTTAGTGCTATTCTGTGTGTGTGTGACAGCACATGCTGACTTCCTGGGTAGAGAAGAAACAGCAACAGTTGCGGTCAACATGACCCAAATTTGAACCAAGAGATGGCGTTACTAAGACAGAAGGCAGAAGAATCACAGTATTTCTGCTGGTCTTTGCCCTTTGCTCTGAGACCTTTCCTCCTTTTGTTCTACTAAGCACTGAATCCAATCCACTAGGATGGCTCTTTAAAGCACTTCTGCATTTTTAACACAAAATTAACATTCCCGGAGTATCACCAGGTTGACCAACTACAAAGCTAGACCAAGAAAATGCTTGTGTTTCTTGATAAATGATCTTCACAGAACATTTGCTCCTTTCAAGTGGTGAGACAATAGATATTGTAACCACCAAACTGATGCTTTCAGTTTGTTTCTATGGTGTGCCATTTTTCCAGATGCTTCATCCTGGCTGAAGTTGTAGAAACACTGTGTGTTCCTCAAAAGGGATGTCCCATGATCTAAAGATAAAGAAACGCTAGGAATACAAAGTTCCTGAGGTGATAATGTTAGGCCAGTATAAATGCTGAGGACAGTGGAAGAGTGCTTGTCTGGGAATCACCACTGCTGGACTTGCCTAAGTCCTGTGCTCTCAGCTTACCTAAAGCTGCGGAGGCTTTGCCTTTGCTGCTCTTGTTGGCACACATCGGCCCACAAGAAAAGTCAGGCTCTAAACATTTGTTCCTCTTGCTCTTCATCATAGCTGCTACACAACAGAAGGGCTCCATCCTGCTTGCCAGTTCTGCTTAGGAACTTATGCCAGGCACAGAGGACAATGCAGTAGATCAGAGCCGGGAAAATCTGTCCTGCCTTTCTGCTTCAATGACTCTTCAAACTTGCCTCTATTCATTTCTGCTCTTTTATGGATTCAACACTTACATTAAAAAAAAAAATGAAAAAAAGTGTGTTCAGGGTGTCCTTCAGAGATGATGATAAGGGGCATATACCTGCCTTTCTCAGGGTCTCAAGAACACCAGCCAGCATGGTTAACATGTTTCAATGACAATTTTTGAATGTCATGTGAAACCTAAGAAAGAAAAGAAAGTCCTCATATGCTTCATGTCTAAGCTAAGGGTTACTTTGCGTTTTCTGTCTTTTCTTGGAAAAAGAGAATTGCAGCATGCTTTCCCTCCCTGGACTTTGAGCTTTAGAAAGATAAAAGGAGAAAATGGAATAGCTGAAGAAAACTAGTTTGGTCTGCTTTCTCATCTTTTCTTTTCCCCTCTGTCTCCTTTAACAAGGATGTACTTCAGAAGATCACTCTTACACTGAGCTAGTGTAATAGTCAAGGTTCATTGGCCACTGGTTTTCAGATACATGAAACAGGTACTTTGAAAAGCATACCCTCTCTTATGCAGAGATCCAAAAACATTAGCTGTGCAGTCACAAGGTCCCGTTGGTTTGGGCAGTTCTTAACAGGTTTTCCCTTCCTTTTCTAGTTTAGTAACTACATAGCAATCTCAGAATACATGCAGCCAGAATTCAGACTATCATGTACATTCCAAAGCAGCACCTCTTTCATTTGTTCTGTCTTGGTTGTGAGTTCTGAGTGAAGAAGAGGAAGCGGTGAAGCTAATAGATGGCATCTTATTGACTTAGGCAATTAGAGTACCAAGATAAAAGCATTCACTGACTCTGAACCTGGTTAAGCAGACAGCTAATGAAAAACAATTATTTTAAAGCTTTTGTTACCTATTTGGAAAGCTGTAAGTTCTTCTGATTAAAGGACTGGAACTTTTTATTTTTGTTTATTATTATTCTATGTGGTATGTGTATGAGAGGAAGGAAGGCTGGGTGGGTGTATTCGTCTTGTCATGGCTCACTTGGAGAGGTCAGAACACAACTTTCAGGAAAAAGTTCTCTCTTTCTAGCATGGAATTTGGACATTGGATTCAGGTCATCAAGATTGTGTGGCAAGTGTGCGTTATCCACTGAGCCATCGCACTGGCTCCTTTTCTTCATGGTTTGAAAATACTTACCACAGGCAGAGTTGAGGCATCTTTTGTTTTGAAAGAGATCAGATCAGATAGCATGTATAGATATAAACAATGAAATTGGTGGTGACAGCTTAAAATTCACTATATAAAATTATTATATCTTGTGCTTACAATTATAATATCACAGCCTTTTTAGTTATATCAAATACAGAGATACTGCTTGTCATTGATATGCCAGAGAAGTTCCAATCCAACCTGTAAACTCCTAATGAGAAACTCAAAACGATGCTCATTGCTGTGTGACAGAAATTAAAAACAGAAAAAGTAAGGACAAAGCGAGTGGCTGAGAGTCAGTAATGAACCATAGCTGTCTGTCAAGCTGTGGGCTGGTGAGGGAGTGTATAGGCAGTGAGAAATGTGCAGAACCTAAGCTAGCTGCCGCTCCTGCCAGGACGGCGTGTTCTTCCTGTCCTGCTGTTTTGTCTCCTTTCTTTTCTTGTTTTCTCTGATTGCAGAAGACATGTCACTGTTTACTGCTTAGACTTTATGAACTGAAGGGTTTTCTTTATGTGTTTGTCTTTTCTCTGTCTTAAATGCTCTGCTTTAACTATCCAAACCCGGACGGGATCTCAAACCTTGCTTATGGATTTCTGCTTGTAGTTCTAATACGTCTCATTTTCAAATGATCTGCACATCTTTTTAGTTACACAAGATTTAAACACAATGATCAGAAATTGGAAGCAGACTTACAAAAAGAAGGATAGAAATACTAAGTAAAACACTTTTCTTCTGAATTTTCCCCTCGGTTGTAAGACATGTAACTTAACACCTTGGATGAGAGGAATTCAAAAGACATTGTTGTATGCTGACTCACTAAATGTTGCTGTCTCTCACATGTGCAGTTCTTTCAACATTCGGGCCCTAATTTGTATAATCTTAGGACAGCTGTATAATTTCTCTGCCTTAGTTTCCTTATTTGTAAAATGAGTATAGTAATAATAACAATTGTTTGTACTTTGGGGGAAATTGAATGAAAAGTATTTAAGCCCTTCCTTCCCACCTTGCCTGATCATTATTCTCTGTTATGGTAGTTATTGTTTGTACTTCAGTGAGGGGGAAGTCATGTTTCCTTTGTCTTTCTGCTGGACTGGGAGTATGTTGTATAAGTATGAATAAATGAGTTTGCACAATTTCACAAAGAAAGTTGTAATGAACAAATGCCATAGAGTGTCATAAAGTTTATAGGTTTAGAAAGATTGGGTACATGGGGTTCTAGGCAGGAAGACTGTGAACAATCAAAAGGATAGGTCATTATGAAGGTAAAGGGAGAAGGGTCAGAGGATATCACAGCTTAGAGGGTATTAGAAGTCATGGCATGGTCCAGTAGAAAGGGATTAATGCTCCTGGGCTGAGAAAGGGAATGGAGAAGGGTGGGTGGTACGTTGGTCTATACATGATGGACTCTCAAATGATCACACTGTGATGTGGTTAATTAGAACTTACTGAGGTTGACAGTTGGACCGAGTGTAGAATTCAAGGAAGGGCTGAAAACTAACTGTCATGTCCGATTTTCAAATAAATACAACACAGTTTCGCTATTTCTGATCCTAAAATTTGAAACCTTGGATTATATGCTTTGATTAGAAATCATTTTTATGTATCTTTGGAAAGGTTTATACTAAAACTTTGTAAAATAAAAACTGTTATGAGGCACTCTGGATTTCGAGGAAATGGAACTTTAACTATCCTATATGCAATCTTCTAAATTTAAATCCATGGCATGCGTATACACTGATAGTATAACAATCTATATTTGCTACAAACAGTTAATAGTTCTCAGTAGAAATACGTCATTCATAATTTTCTAGTTGATAGATGTTCTTTAAACCAAAACAATCATTAACTTTAAACATTCTAATGCATCCTGAGACTCTTCATGGTGCATACTGGGATGGGATTTTTATTGTACAGATGTGGTATCAGAAACTGCTGCAGAGATCGTCAAAGAGATTTCAACCATTGTCAATATCTATGAGCATCTGGGCCACATTTCAAGGGAACTATTCATGATGTACACATACATATGTAAGCAGGGATAGTCACTTCTCCCAGTAATCTGTTTTATATTAAGTACAATCACCACATAAGCTGGATTACTTTTTTGTTTTCATTTGACATCTAGTACTATAAAGCATATTACCTGTTGCAGCGCCATGTGATCAGCTGTGGGAAGTCCATGTAGGCTTAGCCACTTCCACAGAGTTGAGGAGTGGAGGCAGCAGCTGCAGGAAGGAGATGGGACATGTGGAGAACAATGGTGATCTCTTTATAATGCTTAGAGTCTCAAGAGCTGCTTTTTATACCATATATGACATTAAATAAATATCAAATATTTGCTTGTCCCAACTGACCTATTAGTGAATAGTTTCGTATAAGGACAATAGGGATTCCCTGGGATTTGAAAGCTTCAGGTGCATTTTTTTACTGGTTCACAGAAGATCTGAGAGTGCCGTGTTGGCCAAAACATTCCAACTCTCAGGGCTTTCATTTTGAATTTGTAAACCAGAGAGAAAGGGTTTAGGTTGACCTCCAAAGACCTTTCAGTTATACAGAGGAGTTTGTGGATGATTAAACAGCTTAGGAAACAGAAGTAAGACATCTGTTGGCACCGTGAAGGCAAGCGACTGCCAGATTCTCTTTGAATTAAAGGAATGGAATGTCTGATTGATGGTATACAATTGAAATCTAGCTGAACCAGTTTGTTTAGCTGATTTTCCTTTAAAATTGGATATGTAGTCCATTACCTTTTACCAGACATGAAATTATGAACAAAAGCCTGCAAGATTTCAGAGTCATAGTAAATCTGCCACACCTAAAGCTTTTAGATTCCTGACTGACAGCTTCTTTCCTTCATAATTTTGAATGTGTATCTGCTTAAAATAAATAAGTTAAAACATCATAAATTTAGTAAGCTAATATATGCTATAGACTGTTATGAATAAAAGTTAGATAATTTCTGAGGCAGCTGTAAGGAACCTTCACATATTTATTGAGTTGTTAGTGTTATACTTAAAGAACTGTGATACATGTAAGTGTTTGGGTCACTTTTAGTAGATCTCTCTCTCCCTCTCCCTCTTCCTCTCTCTCTCTCTTTCTCTCTCCTCTCTCTCTCTCTCTCTCTCTCTCTCTCTCTCTCTCACACACACACACACACACACACACACACGCACAGAGAGAGGGAGAGGGAGGGAGAGAGAAAGGGGGAAGAAGGGGAGGGAATGGGGAGAGAGAGAACTTTATTAGCCAGAAAAATAGCTTATAGAAGTTAACTTTCAAATCTGAGGAAAAACACATTTACTCTGATTGTTATTATTTTGTACTTTTACTTCTCCACATCAGCTCACTCATTTGGGCGACTTTTGCTGAGCTTATTCAAAATTTACATCTAAAAAAGAAAGTAAAGACACAGCCTTCAACACTCATAGATGTCCATGTATTCTTAGTAGTTTTCTTTGAGACACATTACCTAGATTGGGTTCCAGCTGCATATGTAACAAAGGGTAACTCTGAAACTTTTGTTCTCTTTTTTTCTATCTCCTGAGTGTTGGAATTAAGGTCTCATGCTACAGTGCCCAGTTTATGTGCTTCTGGGATAACACCCAAGGCTTCTTGCAAATTAAGTAAGCATTTTTTTGCCAACTGAACAACATCCCCACCAACTAGACTTGGTCTCATTTAAGGAATGAAGGTATAAGAAATAATTGGGGAGCTTGTTTGGTTTGAAGATAAAGAACAGTGTCCCTAGGAAATGAAACTTAATTTGAAACATAAAGGATATAGATTGCCATGTGATGATCAGGGAGGATGAGATTTCCAGCTGAGAAAAAAAATTAGGTGAAGAAGCTAAGAAAGTATGTGTGGTCAGAATAGAATGGAGTGGAAAGAGGCCCTGAGATCTTATGGCCATCGTAAGGATATTGTGCCATTAGAGAAGGGGAAAGTCATTGACATTTTTCATGAATTACTTGGGCATATTCTAAGAGAAGCAAAAGTATAAAGAAGAAAATCAATTTAGGAAGCTCTTTCTGTGACACAAAAAGAGCTAATGATAGTTTGGAGTGTTCAGTAGGAACAGAAATTGAGAAAGAAATTGATTTGACACATAGTTTGAGGATAATATAAATGACCAATGGCTCATTTTTTAGGTAGGCTGAGGAATAAGATGAATTATGAGTGACTCTCAGTTCCTGACGTGCACTGAGATGGAGAGGCAGAGAGGACAGAAGTAGGGTGGCATTTCTCTGCTTTACTAAAGCATGGGAATGAAAAAACTGGGCTACTCTTTGCAGTCATACCTATGCAGCCAGCACCAAACTACCGACGTATCCTTGCAGGCCATGTTCCCATTAGCCACTGTCTGTTCTGAAGATCAACCCTCTTGTCCATTCCTTTCATTCTTCCAGGATAATGACATTATTCTGTTTGTCCCAAGTAAATATTTCTGTTGTATATTCAACTAAATATATATCTCTCTCAAAGTTAGAGATGCAACCAAAATAATAAGAGGAATGAACGTTATTTTAGACATTGACATCAAAAAAAGTTTTTGCCAGTCTTCTGTGTGTACAGAGAAGGACTAAATATTATTTTAAAAATATTACTTATTACCTGAGATCTCTTACGACAGTGGTTTGCTCTTAAACACATGGTCCACCTAAGTGGAAGTGTTATTGCCAATGGAGCATCTTGACAATGGTCATACAGTGCTGTTTCCACACCAGAGCATCTGCCTCTTTCCCCAGCATGCACACCCTTGAACAAATGGTTGATCTATGATCACTTATGGGTTTCTAAGTTGTCCTTTAAGTTTCTCTTTGTTCATAGACGTAAGAAGATGTATAAAGGAATATTAATAGAAGAGGAGACTCAATTCTCCCCAGAGTACAGTGGCCTCAATTTCCTTATCCCAAGGGCATTGAAATAAGAAAAAAATATCCAAAAAAGTTTTAAATGCTGCTATACTCTTCTTTAAAATGATGTAAAGCAAATATAGAAAAGTATAACTAGCTAATGAATAAATAGATGCTCATTTGTTCCATTTCTTACTTGAAATAATTTGGAATAAAGAGAGAGACATTAAAAGATGTGTAGGTTACTTATACTTTCTAATTATCTTTACCATTGCAGAAAGTATTTATCTTTTCTGGAACATTCAGACAAAACCTAGATCCCAATGGAAAATGGAGAGATGAAGAAATATGGAAAGTTGCAGATGAGGTAAGAATGATAAATAAAATAGTTTTAAAAGAGGTAGATCATACACCCAAGTGTGGCTGCCATAGATGATAGGCAGTTTTATACATCTACCTGTGTGTGCATGTGTGAACACAGGAATGCATGTATACACACCTCGTAGCACAGTGCTCTAATGTACTGGCACATCCATGTCAGAACCTTTGGCTCATCCCCCTTTCAGGGGTGTCGTTGCTTACCATAGCCTGTTCATGGTGCTTTACGAAAGTTCTATAGACTCAGGTGCTCATAGAAGAGGTGTGTTTCTCTCACCATTTTGGAGACTGAGAAGTCCAAGGTTAAGGGGCCAGCAGACAATATTTATTATCTGCTAAGGCTGTACTTCCTGTCACTTCCGAGGTGCATTTCCTGCTGTGCCTCACTCAGTGTAAGTGGTCAATGAGCGCTGTGGAGGCTCTTTCATTATAATGTTAATCCCATGCATGGGGCTCTCAGACTCCAAGACTTAATCACTTCCCAAACATTTTATTTTATCCCTCTGTAGCACTACCTTGGACAGTAAGAGGTTAACATGTGAACCTAGAATTCCCTCCTTTACTCATCTCCAAAGTCATGTCTCCTTCTTATGAGAAGATATTACTCTACTTCAACAAACCCCAAAGTCTTAACACATTTTGGTATCAGTTTCCAACTGGAAATCACAAAGTCTCAACTCAGCCAGCTCCATGAGATTTGGGCATTAGGTTTTTCATGTTGGCATTCCCTGCACTTTGCCCATTGTTGCTTCCTTAATATTCACTCTTCTGTCTCCCCTGAGAACAGATCTGGCCAGGAGCTTTGAAGCCTCTGAGTGCTAAATGCTAACCCCTTGAGTAACCAACCCTAACCTCCTCCTAATAAAATGCACAGAGATTAACTGCTTTTCATTATCAGAGTTTCCTTATTACCCGGCAAACGCAAGGTTTTGAAAGAAAACATTAACTAAATTGCTAGTGATACACTGTAAGATCCTTGATGTACTTTTACAGAGTGAACTGTAAGAATACAATGTGCTGAGAGAGAACTTGGGAAAGAAGGTATTAGGCTTTGTAAAACTTACAGGTATTGCCAAGTCTCCATAAAATTTGTAGGAAAGTGAGATCATAAAATCATCTAAAATGTTGAGAGACATGCTTAGAAGCCTTTAGATTCCAGGATAATACAGGTAGTCACCTGGTTAAATTTCGTCTACCAGTCCATCTTTAGATGTATCTTTCCACTGGTCCTTTTTAAATTTATGTTCATAAAGATGCTGCTGCTGAGCTAACCTTAAAGTCCCATGGTTTGAGTAAGAGTGACAAGTTTTTTGCTAAAGAGATCACAAAGAAACCCAAGCACCAACCTCTAGCCTACAGCAGTGGGAAGGAGATTTAGGTGAAAAGGCACAAGCCCTAGGCGTTAATCCTGTACGGTGATGATCCCATATAGGCAAACAGGAACATGGTGGGGGAGGTGTGTCAGCCTCCTAAGACTATGGGACAAAAGTCTAACCTCCTGCCCCGTCCCATAGCAGCTCACTGCCCTGTGCAGCTCTGCAGAGCTTTCCAAAGCCTGCATCTTTAACCTGCACAGGTGCCTCCCTGTGCCTCTGCTGGACAGGGTTCCTGTTGTACATTGCTTAAAGGACCTTTGTGATCTGGTCTTTGCTGCTCTCCTCTCAGCCCCAGCCCTCATGTGTCCAGTGAGTCCACAGCTGTGGATTTTAATTTGCTTTAGAGCACAGTGTGCTGCTCTCTGTTCTATGGAAAGGGTTGGGGCAGTTGTTTCTGCTTTTCACCTTTTTTGGTCTCTGTACCAGGGAAACCCTTGCAAGCCACTTGTGCTCCTTTTCGGCATTCAAGCCTCCCTCCACACATCACCTTGTTCTGAAACCCTTCCTGATCCTCCTGAATTGGGAAAGGAGACTTTCCTAGGTGTACACCATGCCTCAGCTCCTCAAAATTTCATACACCAAATCGAAATTCACCTCTTGGCTTCTCAGTATCTCCTATGAGACTTTAAGTTCACCGGGATTATGGAATCATGCCCTGCTCTCTGTTGTTCCTGGAGTAGTTGGATCCATGGATGATGTTTGATAAGTACTGATTGGATGACTTGAATAAGTAAAGAATTCCTTTATCTCATATAAAATATGTCATGAAAATATCCTCATGCTTAATGCCCAATAGACATTACCACCATCATTTCAGTAAATGAATGGTCTTGCTAAAATGGCTGGTGAATTCTTAAAAAGAACTGCAGCCCTGACTTGGAGCCCTCTGCTCTTTCAGCCCCACTAAGCTGTGTGATCTTGGCCCCTTGACTATGGCTCTTAGAATGTGGGGATTTTGTTTGTTTGTTTTTGTTTCCTTGTTAGATTATTTTTAAAATTTATCATCTTTACACACTAATAGTCAATGGAATTGTTGTAGAAACCATTTAAATAGCATAAACAGTGGCCCTTTAAGTGGGAAATTTCCCTGGGAAATTTGCAGAATGGGAACAAAAGTTGCTAAGGGTATCCATATTTTTTTTTTTTTTTTAGATTTTACTTTTTAACTTTTATTACATTATGATGAGAAAAGTTACATTATTTCTATTTAACTGAATTTGTTAACATTTAAAAACATTTTAAGTAAATAGAATTAAAGCACATTTTTCTTTCCCTTTTATACCCCAACTCCTCCCAGAGACCCCCCTTCAATACGTATAATATCTTTTTTGTCATATTCTTTAAAATTTATAAAATATTATAACAATAAAAATGAGTATTATAAAAGTTGTTTGATATAAAACAACAATCAATTTAAGTCTTATATAGATGCTTATCACCAGCAATACTAAAAATACATATGTTTTTCTCAGTATAAATTTTAAATAACTCCTTGAGATTCTCTTTTCTATTTCTTGTATTCTGTTGGTGATGCTTGCATCTACAACTCCTGATTTCTTTCCTAGTTTTTCTATCTCCAGAGTTATCTCTCTTTCTGATTTCTTTATTGTTTCTATTTTGATTTTTAGATTCTGGATGGTTTTGCTCATTTCCTTCACTTGTTTGATTATGTTTGCCTGAAGATCTTTAAGGGATTTTTGTGTTTCCTCTTGAAGGGCTTCTAGCTGTTTACCTGTGTTCTCCTGTATTTCTTTGAGGGTGCTATTTATGTCTTTCTTAAAGTCCTGTATCATCATCATGAGAAGTGATTTTATATCTGAATCTTGCTTTTCCAGGGTGATGGTGTGTCCAGGACTTGCTATGGTGGGAGTATTAGGATCTGATGATGCCAAGTGACCTTGGTTTGTGTTGCTTATATTCTTACGCTTGCCTCCTGACATCTGGTTATCTCTAGTGCTACCTGCCCTTGCTAAATCTGACTGGAGCCTGTCCTTCCTGTGATCCTGGTTGGGTCAGAACTCCTCAGGGTCAAGTTGTTTCTGTGATCCTGTGGTTCTGGGATCCTGTGATACTGTTATGTGTTAGAGCGCCTGGGAGTGGAGCTTCCTCTGGGTGTTTTAGGACTGGCTGTGGAGCTTGTGCCCAAGGTCTGCTCAGGGTACCAGCCCAGAGAGACTGGAAGGATCCTGAGCCACTGGGTTGGAAGAATTCCTGTGTGCCTGGTCCTGCTGCTTCCAGTTACTCCTGGTGTTGGGATAGATGTTGGATCCTCCTCAGTTCTGATGCTGGGCATGTCAGAGCGCCTGGGAGCTTCCTCTGGGTGTTGTGGGACTGGCTGCAGAGCTTGTGCCCAAGGTCTTCTAAGGGCACCTGCTGGCCCAGACCAAGGGTATCCATTTTTAAATTGCCCACTAATGCTTACTAGTAACGCACAATCCATTTTTTTTTACTTTTTTTAATTAGATATTTTCTTTATTTGCATGTCATATGTTATCTCCTTTCCCAATTTCTCCTCTGAAAAAAAGAGGAGAAAAAATCCTCTTCCCTCCCTCCTCCTCTTGCTTACCAACCCACCCTCTCCTGCTTCCTGGCCCTGGCATTCCCCTACACTGGGGCACAGAACCTTCACAGGACCAAAGGCCTCTCCTCCCACTGATGACTGACTTGGCCATCCTCTGTTACATATGCAGCTGGAGCCATGAGTTCCACCATGTGTATTCTTTGGTTGGTGGTTTAGTCCCTGGGAGCTCTGAGGGTACTAGTTAGTTCATGTTGTTGTTCGTCCTAAGGGGCTGCAAACCCTTCAGCTCCTTGGGTCCTTTCTCTAGCTCCTTCATTGGGGACCCTGAGCTCAGTCCAATGGATGGCTGTGACTCTCTACTTCTGTATTAGTCAGGCACTGTCAGAGGCTCTCAGAAGGCAGTTATATCAGGCTCCTTTCCCTCAACAGAGGAATGGATACAGAAACTGTGGTACATCTACACAATGGAGTACTACTCAGCTATTAAAAGCAATGAATTTATGAAGTTCTTAGGGAAATGTATAGATTTAGAGGATATCATCCTGAGTGAGGTAACCCAGTCACAAAAGAACACACATGGTATGCACTCTCTGATAAGTGGATATTAGCCCAGAAGCTCAGAATACCCAAAATACAATCCACAAACCACAAGAAACGCAAGAAGATGGAAGACCAAAGTGTGGATATGTCGTTCCTTCTTAAAAGGGGCAACAAAATGCCCATGGAAGGAGTTGCAGAGACAAAGTATGGAGCAGAGACTGAAGGAAGGACAATTCAAAGACTGCTCCACATAGGAATCCTTCCCAATTCAATCACCAAACCTCAGATACTTTTTTTTAAACTTTTAAAAAATCTGTTATATAAAACAAAATCTTACAAATACTACTTAATAGTTTGGTATAGAGCACTGATTTATCTAAACATTTTGTTACTTTTAACTTTTTAGTCTTTTTAGTATTCACAGAGTCTTAAAGATTATAGAGTACAGTATATAATTTCTGAGCTAAAACTAGCACTAATTCAATTCATCCTTAAGTTCTAATGCGTAAAGACTCCGTTTTGTTTGCCTACAGCATTGGAGAATCATAGTACATATTAAATAAATAACTGAAGATGAAGGAATGAATGAATGAATGAATGTGTTGAGGCTGAGAGTGTACCTAACTGAAGAACACATATTTACCTTCAAGAAATGTATGGTCTAACAGGGGAAACATATACACTTCTAATACAGGATGCCTGGCTGTCCTGTGGATAGGCAGGGATATTTAAAAAGGTATTCAATCTGAGCAGTAGGACAAACCCTGATAATATTAAGCTGTATAAAAAATTAAAAAGTGATACTGCTGGACTCAATAGTAGGTGTGGGGTAGGGGAAGGGAGACGTCAAGATGTCCCGTGTGCCACATGAGAACAATTGCATTTTTTTCTTCCAGGAGAAGAACTAGTATAGGATTTAAAACAGAGTAATGATCCAACCTCAAAACTTCATTTTAGGGAGATCTCTAAAATATTTCTGTGACATATTGACAATTTGGGTCATTGATACTTGCAGTATGATGTTTATTAAGAAGTGACAGAAGGCCAGACAATGACCAGTGTGCCAGAACTGACAGAAAGAAAGGTTTCAGGAATACCTGGGAGAACTTTTAGGCTATAGATAGGCATTTAAAACCATGAGCTTACATTGATACCATGTAAATAACCAAAATCTGGAGACAAGAGGTGAGTTGGCATTGGTCTGAAACCTAATATGCAAGGGACAAAGCCTTACACTGTGTCCCTTGTGGTAAGTCAGGCAGTCATGCTTGTTGTGTGTGCCTACATTCCCTACTATCTCAGAAACCTTTTAAACCTTAACAAGTTTGCACAAAAGGTAATTTTAACAAGCCACATGTTTGAACTTCCATAATGAGCACATGAAAGTCTGGCATAAACAGTGATGTGAGCCACTTCTGAACTTGTCTCCAAAATCATGAGCTCTTTCTGAAGGCCTTATCTAAATCTGCATATGTTATAGTTGTATGGGTATATATCTTACTTGCACATACAAAATTCCAGATTCGTGAAAAGCAAGAAACAATCCTGTCTGTACTTCTTTAGCTCTGATACACTTAATGGTTCTTAGCAAAGAAGACATAATGTACATGTATTTGAATAAGGAACAACCACCAAGACATCTATAATTATGCCTTAATTTTGACAGAATGCTTTTCTGATCTTTTTATTAAACCCCCTTTAAAACTGCAGTTTAAAAATATAAG
>JADRCD010196239.1:10535-33649 GCA_019843815.1 Montemys delectorum | reverse complement strand
TTTAATGTGTGTGAGTACACTGTAGCTGGAAATTAAACTCAGGACGGCCAGCTCGCTCTGGAGTAATTCGCTGTAGCTGTCTTCAGACACACCAGAAGAGGGCGTCAGGTCTCATTACGGTTGGTTGTGAGCTACCATGTGGTTGCTGGGATTTGAACTCAGGACCTTTGGAAGAGCAATCAGTGCTCTTATCCGCTGAGCCATCTCGCCAGCCCTAGTGAGCCATCTCGCCAGCCCTAGTCACTACCTTTATCCTTGTTGGTACTAAATGGTGGCCCAGCAGCAGGCTGGGGCTAAGCTGACCAGTGCCTCCCTTATGTGGAAGTAGTACTGTTCTTTGTTACTTTTATGGATAGAATATTTTACTTAGGGTAACTAAAAATCCGT
Organism: Montemys delectorum; assembly: GCA_019843815.1. Classification (NCBI taxonomy): domain Eukaryota; kingdom Metazoa; phylum Chordata; class Mammalia; order Rodentia; family Muridae; genus Montemys; species Montemys delectorum. Next base: position 33,262 of record JADRCD010196239.1, on the reverse strand, counting down.
GTTACTGTGTAGGCTGCACAGCAGCTTCCTGGTAAGTCTGTGGTAGAACTTTTCTCCACCAGCTTCACCTGGATTAAGGCTGAGAGAAGCAACTATTTACGTTTAAGTTAGCTATGGATAGAGTTACTCTCCTACTGAATACCAATGGAATCTTTGAAACATTGCTGGGTGTGATGGCACATGCCAGTAATCACAGTTAGAGGCAAGACCAGCTCTGGTTGTATACCATTTAATCCAGGAGGGAGCTCAAAAAACAACAATTCGCTATTGATTTTGTTATTTTTTTCACACTGACCTGGAACTCATAAAGATCCACTTGCCCCTGCTTCTGGTATTGAAAGTATGTGCCATTGTGCCCCCAAACGCATGTCTCAGGTTGTCTTTGGTAAGTTAAATTGATTGGCTTACCTAGACACTTACTTTTAGATACTAAAACTGTGCACACATCTTGGGGAGGGTCTTGTCTGTGGTCCTCCCACTAATGCCCGCAGAACCTGAGTGGAGCCTTACCTGTTGAGAGATACTTCAATGTCAGACCTTCTGTTGTCTTCTAGGGTTTTGTTAGGGTGTGTGGGTTTTTGTTGTTATTGTTGTTGTTTTTATTTGTGTTTTGAAACAGGGTCTTGATATGTAGCTCTGGCTGGCCTGTACAAGTCAGGTGGGCCTGGAACTCTAAAGAGGTCTGACCCCTGCCTAATTCCTGTTTCCTGTCAGAGAGCGCAGAGCAGGGTGGGGTGGTGAATTTCTAGGTATCCTCTCTGACTGCCAGCCCGACCACACAAGCATTTCCAGTAGTTCTCTTAAGAGATAGCAAAAAGGTCTCAAGAAAAGTCTGATACCATTTACTGTTTGAGGGAAATAACTCTAGGAATTCTCTGGTATGTCCCAGGTTTCAAACACAAAGAGCTTTTCCTTCGCACCCGGAGTTACTTGAAGGCTTGGGTGCTTTCTCAGTTTGGCTTTGTGGTAATCCACTTAGGGCTGAATGTTTTATTCTGTTCACTTTCATTTTTAAAACGGCTAGTGTTTTTAATTGTTAGTTTCTGGCATTTGAAGCATTCTTTGACATCTCTGGCCCAAGATCCTTTGCACTACATACTGCAGCCACCCACTCTCTAGGGTTTCCCTCTGTCAGCATTTATCCATTTCCCTAGTTTCTTGTCATCAGTCTCAAAGGGTCTCTGCCTACTTGACACACAGAGGTTCGTCATCCTTAGATGGAAGAATACAAAGACAGGCTTGGCTCCTCTAAGGCTTTGGTGCTGTTAAATTCCCCGGGCTGGGCTGACGGATGGGGCAGTCACCAGCTGTCCCTGTGAAGCACTGCTAGTGCCCATCCACTAGCGCCTTCTCAGGCTGTGGCAGTGGGTTACTGCGAAGCCAAGTCGAGAAAGCACCCAAGCCTCCAGAGACTGTGTACAAAGGAAAAATTGTGTTTCTGAAACCTGGGACATGTAACCCAGGCTGTTCTCACACTTGGGCTCCTTCTGCGCACATGAGTCCTGGAATTAGGAACGATACTGAGCTGACTTCTTTGTTTTCTATAAGATTATTTATCAGCTTTTATTTCTTGAGCAGTTGTCTAATTACATTTGCCAAATGACATTTTCTAAGCATGCACACTTATTTTTAGTTTTCCTAAGAAGGATTTAGTTTTTGAAATTATGTTCTTGAATACTTGGAAGATAGAGGCAGGCAGGCCTCTGTAGGTTCCAGGACAACCAGGGCTACATCTATTGTGAGCAGTAGATTTAAGTATTATTATTATGTGTTTGTAAAGTGAAATCTATCACTTTGGTTTTAAAGTAAGGTTGCCTTGTGACGAAAGTATTGTTGTTTTTTGTAATACAGAATATCATGCTAGAGTAGTCATGGGGACACACGAAAGAGGCCTTCTGTCTGTGTGGCACCATTGTCTAATCTGCATGCTTTTCTGCAAAATATTCTAGACATTGAGATGCCTTTGATTCCCACCTTGGGAGACTGGGGTCCCTGGAGCTCATTTATGCTCCAGATTCAGTGAGACTGCCTCAGATAAGGTGGACAGCAGTGTTCGAACACAAAGAAATACAGAATAAAAACGTCTAAGTTCTTGCAGAGATGTTTGAACAGAAATTGTGGAAATGCAATCGTAGGCGAGCGAAGGGAAGGCTTAGGCTGAAGCACTTTACCGAAATTGAACTGTTATTCAACATCTCAGCCTCGCTAAGTGGGGGCCGTGGCTTATACCAGTCAGGGAAACTTGGCTAGACTCTTTGTGCCCCTGAGATGAGAGCTATAGAAAAGGCCTCTGTAGTTGGTGTTGGGTCTCTGCAGGTTCCTAGTGGGTTGTAACACATCTTATTTCTGTCTGTAGAGATCCTGAAGGAGCTGGATGACTACTATGAGAAGTTCAAACGGGAGACAGACAGCACCCAGAAGCGGCGGGTGCTGCACTGCATCCAGAGGGCCCTGATCCGGAGCCAGGAGCTGGGCGATGAGAAGATCCAGATCGTGAGTCAGATGGTAGAGCTGGTGGAGAACCGCAGCAGGCAGGTGGACAGTCATGTGGAGCTCTTCGAAGCACACCAGGACATCAGTGACACTGGCAGTGGTGGCAAGGCAGGCCAGGACAAGTCGAAGAGCGAGGCTATCACACAGTCAGATAAGCCGAATAACAAGCGGTCCCGGAGGCAGCGAAACAATGAGAATCGAGAGAACGCATCTAATAATCACGACCACGATGACATCACCTCAGGAACGCCCAAGGAGAAGAAAGCAAAAACCTCAAAGAAGAAGAAACGCTCCAAGGCCAAAGCAGAGAGGGAAGCGTCTCCCGCAGACCTTCCCATTGACCCCAATGAGCCCACGTACTGTCTGTGCAATCAGGTCTCCTACGGAGAGATGATCGGCTGTGACAATGACGAGTGCCCCATCGAGTGGTTCCACTTTTCTTGTGTGGGACTCAACCATAAACCAAAGGGCAAGTGGTACTGCCCCAAATGTCGTGGGGAGAGTGAGAAGACAATGGACAAAGCCCTGGAGAAGTCCAAGAAAGAAAGGGCTTACAACAGGTAGTTAGTGGACACTCACTCACCCAAGATAACAAAACCCGCCAGTATATTTATGACGTCGCTGCCTCTTTGGAGGTATGAGGACGGTCAGATGAGTATTGTTAGAGAATGTTAGAAGGGGATCCTCTCTTCGGGATGGCGGGAACAGCCTGTGTCTTCATGGTGTACCTTGTTACCAGACTGGGTCTGCAGATCAGCAATTTAGAAACTACAAATACAGGTTGGAATTAAACATGTCAGCAAGTGGCAGACTGAGTTTTGGGGTTGGGGAGTGACTTGGAAGTAACTTAACAGATGTATAAAAAAGAGATTTAATTTGGCTGTTTTAACAAAAATGTTATGGTTTACAAAAAAAAAAAATTAGCCAGGTTGCTGAAGTACACAGTAAGCGTGCTTCTTGCTACCATAATGTATATCCACACAACGTTAGTGGTTTAAAGTCTAAATATTATTATTTTTTAAAGAGGTAAATGGGTAAATTTTACATGACATATTTTGTACATGGCCTATTCCCCAACTGGCCGTTTTTAATGACTGGGTACATTTTTAATAGGTGAGACACAGTGGTCCAGGCATTGGGTCCGAGGCTTGCCTTTGCTACCCTAGGTCATGGTGTAGCCAACTTTAACTTATATGAAGTGTATAAATGTACATTTCCCAACCACCTTGCCCCCGCTGTATCATAACCGGAAGTGCAGCCTGGTGCCGCGGTGAAGCCAAGGTGTGCGTCCTGCTGCGTGTGTGAGCTGTATAGATGTTGCGTCAAGAAATAAATGAAACCCGGCCAGTTTGTTTCTTTAGCATTTAATTTTAACATGCAAATAATTTTAAATTTTTGTCTTAAAAACTTATACACCAGCAGTTTAGACAAAGCCTTAAGCAAATTGTATATTACCTATCTCACGTAATAAGGAAGTAGACATTATGTCCATGCCAGCACATACGTGTCAAAGGTATTTAGAACAGAGGTTAGGAGTGACCGTGCTTGTGAGGCCCCGCCCCGCCATCTGTGTTTGTGTGGCCTGTGAGCTAAGAATGGTCTCTATGTTTCTGAGTGGTTTTCAAAATCACATTTCATGATACACGAAAGTCCTATGAAATGAAGATTTGCGTGTCTATAAATAAAGACTCATTGGAACACAGCCATGCTTATTTCCTTATGTGCTGTCTGTGGCTGCTTGTGTCAGACCGAGACCTGCTCTTTGCAGAGATCACCTACTGACAGGTGACATCGGCGACCCGTCTGCCAATGGCACAAGTCCTTCACTGCACTTACTGGAGCCCAGATCTTCATCCCTGGGTGCTGTATGCCTTGCTTGAAATCTGAGTATGTTTGAAGTGTTTTACAGAGTTATGTGGGGTCCAGGCCTAGTCGCTGTAGTCACTGTGGCTCCTGTGTTATGTGTAGTGTACTTTGTAGCTGTTTGCTGATGCCTTTGAGAACTTTTCTTACCCTGGTCGTAAATTCAGTTTTCTGTCCAGGTATGATGGCACACACCTTTAATCTCAGCACTTGAGATGCAGAAGCAGGTGGATCTCTTGAGTTTGAGGCCAGCTGGATCTACAGAGTGAGTTACAGAAGAGCCAGTTACACTGAGAAACCCTGTCTGGGGGGTGGGGGGAAAAGGAAAAAGAAGAATGTCTACTTACAGTGAGCCAGAATTTAATAGGGGATAAATGAAAATGTTTGATAAAAGGAGCCAGAAAGAAAGCTTCGGTCCATGTAGACAACTCAGTGTTGATTCCTGGCATCCACAGGGCTCAGGGGGACCGATGTCGGCTTCTCACTCCACAGGCACCTCCAAGGTGTACCTGCATTTGTGCAGGCAACACACTCAGACATAAAAACAAGTTTTAAAGTTAACAAAATAAAACTTTGATACAGTGGCAGGCAGAGATGAGATCTCTGTGTGAGTTTGGAGCCAGCCTGGTCTACATAATCCAGCCAGGGATATACACAGTGAGACCTTGACCCAAAGGGGGAAAAAAAATGGTAAAAAACCCACACTCATTTGGGAGTTTCTTTCCTAATTAAGTCAGTAATAGAAAGTTAGAATATATATATATATTTATTTATTTTAAGTTTTTGTGCAGACCACTGGGTGAGGTAGGGGAGAGCAATCCCTGGATCTGGATCTCACCTTTGTGCTTTTGAGGTCTTCTGCCCAGCACTGCTTAACGGCTGGCCCAAAGTTCTTCACTTTCATAACTCCTGCTTCACCTTAAGGTGGTTTGGGGACGTAAAGGAGATTCATCACTCCAGTAAGGCATTGTCTAACGTGGTGAGCCGTGCTGAGAGTTTTGTGTGTCCGTATCGTGCATGTGCATGGAAGGGCATTGCCTCAGACAAGTGTTAATATGTTTGACTCTCCTGAGTCACTCATCAGCTCCAGTGGGCAGTAAGAAAGTCACAGGCGAGCACCGTGGCCCATGGTGGAGGGTTTCGATCATAAGATGCAGGAAAGCCCCAAACCCCAGGTGGATACCAAAGCCGGACACGCCTCATGACGCCCCTCCAACACAGCTGCTCCTAGCTGTTCAGTACTCAGGCATGGACACAGTTCAGACAGGTCCACGGCGCAGTGCGTTGGTGTTGTGATTGGCTTTATTTTTTTGGTTTTGTTTTTCACATGTATGGGTGTTTTGGCAGCATGGATGTCTGCACCGCTTGAGTGCTTACTATCCACGGAGTTCAAAAGAGGGCCCTGGGTCCCCTGGAGGTGGGTGCTGGGAATCGAACCTAGGCCCCCTGCAAGCACTCCGGCCCCACCTGTTTTAAATTAAACAAAGGAAATGATAAATTGAATGAGTGAGGTTTGAGGGCTTGAGAGGGGCCCATACCCCAGGGGCCAGGAGAGGGTGCTGCCTAGTTACAGAGCCCTGCCCACGAGGTATTGGCTCTTTCCCTGCATGAGTAGAGCTCAGTGTGTACCCCTGTCTTAGCTTACTGTCTTCATTTTTAATATTCAGGATTCCCCATGGCCAAGTGGCTTGAGAGTTGATGGGATCTGGGTTTTTCTATTTGGAACCTACTCCGCCTGCTTTCTGGAAGGCACAGGGCAGATGTGATCTAAACCTCTTAATGTGTAGGAGGTCCCCAGGAAGGCAACAGAGAGCAACACAGACTGGCAGGAGCAAAGTGGCCTGTTGTGAACTGAAATAGTGTCCGGTGCAGCAGTTTCCAACCCTCCTGCTGTCATGACCCCCAACTGTAAAGTGGTCTACTTTGCTGCTGCATAACTGCAATTGTACTGCAGTTGTGAATCGTTAACGTAAATCTGTTTCCAATGGTCTTCCGTGACTCCTGTGGAAGAGCTGTCGGACCTCACCTAGTTTGGGGTTTCTGTCTCAGGTGAAGGGAGGGACCTGCTTCACCCAAGGCCTCGCCTGCCTATGGCTCCATGGGTATGTGTCATTTCTGTAGCATTTACTGTTGTTCCAGGCAGCTTGAAGGTCAGCCTTGATGCTGGTTTGGGGTTAATTGATCAAGCTAGGAGCTGTGACAGGCCTTGTGGAGTAGCAGCTACTGTGAGTTCCTGGCTAGAAGCTCTGGGACACAAAGAGCTTATGGTTTTTCCCTGAGTGCTCTAGGGTGTGGCTAGGGTAGCGGTTAACCTGGTGTGCACTTCCCCCTGTATCCCATCTGACAACCATACACAAGAAAGGAAAAGATTTATACTCATACTGCCAGGTCATCTTCCTGCACCCACTTCCATGGGGGACCAGAGCACTTACAGCAAAGTCACTAGGAACAGGAATTTCATTGCTTTATGTGGAGAGAAGTCTCCTGTATGAATGGAATATTATTTGGAAGCAATATTTGGCAGTGATTATTTGGGACATTAATGTGCTTAGATCAAAGGGTTTTTTTGGGGGGGGGGTTGTTTTGATTTTGAGACAGGGACTGACTGTGGACCAGTACAGCCTTGAACCCACACCCCCGCCTCGGCCACCCTAGTGTTGGCATGATGGGCACCCACTACTGTATCTCTTAAATATGGTTAGATTTTGATCACACAATTTAATACTTTTATAAAAGTTTTATAAAATGTAAACAATTGCTTGTGGAATTTAAATGTTCATTTGCAAAGATGCTAAATGAATTTTTTTTTTTTTTTTTTTTGCGGGAGAATTTGGTTTTCTTCAAGACAGGGTTTCTCTATGTAGCTCTGGCTGTCCTGCAGCTTGCTCTGTATCCCAGGCTGACATCAAATTCAGAGATCTGTGTTCCTTTGCCTTCCAAGGTGTGCGCCACCACACTTGGCCAGATAGTATTTTGTACCTCCTACATTACTTTTTTGGTATAAGAAGTTGCTTGATAATTATTTAGTTTCTGATGTATTTAACATCTAGTTGCAAGGAAAAGTAAGAGGCCTCTGACTGTAGAGCACAAAAAAAAGAAGTCAAGTCTCATGTTCCGGTGTCCAGGAAGGATGATGCCCTCCGCAGCACAGCACAAGCATCTGGAGACACCACAGCCTCAGTAGCAGCTGGCACACTCGGCAGCAGCTGGCACACTGGGCACTTGGCGGCCGGGGTTTATCCTGGACAGGCAGGTACTGTGTTTGGAGTGTCCGCCCTTGGCCTGATAGATAACCATGTTTAAAGCAGATGAAAGCTGGACGTGTGAGACACACCTCTACCGAGAACTCGGGAGGCTGAGGCAGGAGGACCACTCAAAGTGTGGGAAGGAGCTGGAATGTTGGTGAGTTCAGCTCATGCTGGACTGCATAGCAAGGTTAGCGGATGGGCGGATGGGCGGGTGAGTTATTACTGCTGTAGCACCCATCTTAGAGGTCCACTCCTGCTCCTTTCCTATTAATTGGGGTGTGCTCTCCAATGCAGATTAGATTTTGTAATTTAAGTGGATGAGAGGCAGGGGATTAATAATTATTCTGTGGTCCACATACACAGATTTTCAAAATAGTTCCAGGTCTTCGTACAGCCCATCTGCTTTAGCAGTGCGGTACATACCTCGTTAGAAACCAGTCACACACATGACTATCCATGGGAAGTAACTTCCAGGAAACTCTTCATGCTCCTCCTTTGGTGTCGCATTCTCTACCACATGCAGCCAGGGTCAGTATTTTAACCTTTTAAAAACCTTTCTCATGGCTGGAGAGGTGGCCCAGCCTTAAAGAATGCATGTGTAGTGTTCTTCTGGATGACCTGAGTTTAGTTCCTAACCTCCTAGATAGATGTACTCACAATTGAAGGGTGTGGAGAAAATGCCTCAGGTTAAAAACACTTGCTGCTCTTGCAGACATGGCTTGCTTGGGTTCCCAGCATCCACAGTGGGAACTGAACTGGAGCCCTCTGCCAGAGGGGCAAGCCATGCACTCTCCCCCTCCAAGCTGATGATTTCATGCATGTCCCTTCCTGAAGCCCTCAACTCTTCCCAGACACTCCCTTTCCTGAGTCTGACATTTCCTGGCAGCAATACCATTTTATTCTGCAGGTCCCATGTGCTCACGACCTTTTCTGTATCCATCCACTGATGGGCACCTAGTCCAACTCCATAACCTGCCAGTATGTATGGATGTGCTGGCACCTCTGATGTGCGTTGGCTTAGATTCCTGTGGGGAGATAGCAGGAGCAGTCTAGTGGATTGGAAAATGGCTTAGTTTATTGAGAAGCTAACACAGATTTCCATATGGCCACACTAACTTAACACTCCACCAACAGAGTATGAGGTCTCTTCACCCAGCCCTCTCCTCTCCTCACCAGCATCTGCTGGTCTTACTTCTTTTCTCTTTTAGGGGAAGGGATTTGAGATAAGGCAGGCAGATCTCTGTGAATTAGAGACTCTCTGTGAACCAGGCTGGCTTCTCATTCACAGAGATCCACCTGTCTCTGCTTCTCAAGTGCTGGGATTAAAGGTGTGTGCCACCACACTGAAATGTCTTTATTTCCTGAAAGGTGCTCTAGCTGGGGTGAGATGGAATATATATTCACTGACCATATCTGCGTGCTCTTTACAGAGCTGTATTCAATTCCTCTATTTATTGATTGTGTTACTGGGGGTTTTGTTGTTTATGCTTTTTTTTTTTTTTTTTTTTTTGGTTTTTCAAGACAGGGTTTCTCTGTGTAGCCCTGGCTGTCCTGGAACTCACTCTGTAGACCAGGGTGACCTAGAACTCAGAAATCCGCCTGCCTCTGCCTCCCAAGTGCTGGGATTAAAGGCGTGTGCCACCACCGCCCAGCTGTTTATGCTTAATTTATTAAATCCTCTATATTCTGGATATTAATCCTTGTTAATATCTTGCCTCCCACTCTGAAGGTTGTGTCTTCACTTCCTTTGCTGTACAGAGCCTTGGTTTTCTTGTTTTATTAAAGATCTGCTTATTTTTATTTTAAATATGTGAGTGTCTTGCCTGCATGAGTGTGTATGCGTGTATGTATGCATGCATGTATGTCACTACAGTGCACACCTAGCACCCACAGAGCCCAGAAGTGCGCACCGGGTCCACTGGGACTAGAGTTAAACCACTGCAGAGCAGCTACAGCCATTTGTAACTGCAGTTCCAGGGGACAGGATGCCTCTCCTGCCCTTCTGGCCTCCCTGGGCGCCAGGCATGAGGGTAGTGCACATACACATGTAAGCAAAACACTTATTTATTCAGTTGTGTATATGTTGAGGTGGTCTTGAGCTGTGTGACATGGGTGCTGGGAAGCAGGTCCAGGCCCTAACTCCTGAGCCCTCACTTTACTCAGTCCCTCTTCCCCCCTTTTTTAAAGAGAGAATGGGGTTGAAAGGAAGCTGCCTACCATATGTGACAAGTGCTGGTAGTGCTGTCACTGCGAACTGCCACATCTTCACCAGTGCCTGCCAGTGGTTTCAAAAGCTAAGAGATAGGCCAGTAGCGAGGGACTCAGCTTCCTACCTCAGCAGAGAGAAGACCAGTGAGCAGCTGAACAAAGAGATGCTCCTCAACACTGCTCTCTCTTTCAGACGGTGGACGACTTCCTCTCACCTCCCTCTCACCGTAAGCTTTGCTGCTGGAATCAATGTGCACCCTGCTTCATTTGCTGATGGGTTGTGTCGCTGCTGTGTGAATGACAACAGCCCCCATAGCCTGATAAGCATGAATGTCTGGGTCCCAGCTGGTGGACTGTTCAGGAAGGATTAGGAGGCGTGGCACTACAGGTGGGCTTTGAGTTTTGTAAAGCCCTGGCCAGGCTCAGTCTCTCAGCCTGCAGCTCATGGGTCAGATGTAAACTCTCAGCTACTGTTCTAGTCCCATGTCTGCCTGCCTGCTGCCATGCTCCCTGCCATGATGGTCATGGACTCACACTCTGAAACTGTAAGCCAGCATGCAATAAAATGTTTAATTTTATAAATTGCCTTGGTCACAGTGTGTGATCACAGAAGTAGAATAGTAACTGAGAGACTTTGTGCTACTCTAGAGACCTGAAACACACACACACACACACTCACGCACGCACGCACGCACGCACGCACGCACACACGCACGCTTCTGATTTATGCTCATACTTGGTGTCTTTTTTTTTTCCCTGTGTTTATTGCATCTTAGATGTTGAATCTGGGATTTCTTTTCCTGCCTGAAACACTGGCTGTCAGTTCTGTTGATGAAGTCCACCTTACTCTTTAAACTTATATGGGGATGCAATAAGTATGTATCTCGCTATCCCCACTTTGAGCTCATCTGATAGGGTCTGTGTGGTGTTAGACTGTTGGCATTAAGGACTTCAATGCATTCCCAGGTCTCAGCCTCTGTGGCTTTCTCCAAATCTCAGGCCATTTTAATAGTGCATTTAAAAAACATTTTCAAGCTACACATAAAGGTTCACACCTGTAATCCCAGCACTCAAGGAGGCTGAGGCAGGAGGATAAGTTCAAGGCACCGTGACCAAGGCAGCTTACAGAAGAGAGTTTATTGGAGTGTGCAGCTCCAGAGGGGGAGTCCCTGACCACTGTTGTGGGGAGTGTGTCGCAGACAGGCAGGTGTGCAGTTGGAGGAGTAGCCGAGGGCTTAGGTTTAGATCCATAAACACCTGGCAGAAAGACACTGAGATTGGGGCCAGTTTTTTGAAACTTTATTTTTTTATATTTTTTTTGGTTTTTCGAGACAGGGTTTCTCTGTGTAGCCCTGGCTGTCCTGGAACTCACTCTGTAGACCAGGCTGGCCTCGAACTCAGAAATCCACCTGCCTCTTTTTTGAAACTGTAAATTGAACTTCCAGTGACACACTTCCTCCACTAAGGCCACACCTTACCCTTGCCAAAGAGCTCCACCAGCTGGGGACCAAGCACCGGGACATAGGAGCCAGTGGGGACCATTCTCATTCACAGTCATTTTCCTGCATCCACTTGGGTCTGAGGGGTGGTCTGAGGGCCTGAGTGCCGCTGGGAACGGAAGTCTCATCACACCTTCCCGCCTATCATACCCAACTTCCAGGGACCATGACTGACTCATTTTTACTTCCTAGGACCTGTGAGTACAGGAAATACAGTTTGAATGAATGCCAAAACCAGTCATTTCAAGTTCAAGTAATTAATTTGAAATTCTAAAACCCATCAAAGCGATTTCCGTTTCCAGACTCTGTGATCCTGTAACTCCACACCTCCCTGTGGCTTAAGGAACTCTCGGGAAGGAGTTCTTCACAGGAGCGATCTGTGTTGACGGGATTAACTGGGAAGTGCCCCGTTGTAGCCTAATTTAAACCACATGAAGCCACTCCAGTAGGGGAACGGAGTCGTTTACAGAATGGGTCAATTGCCCAATTATAGGAACTGGATGGCAAAATTCTAGAAAAATGATGGCAACATGGTTTGCCTCTTCTGTCACACATATTTCCCCATCATCCTCGGCCCACGTCATCCTCCGCAGACCTTGGTCGTCATCTCAGACTGGCTCATAGATTTTCATAGTTCAGCTTTCTTATGAGCCAGCATAATGGTGAAGGCGCACAGGCACCGCTCCAATTGCTCCTGGAAGTTCATTGTGAGTGCAGCAGAGGCACATGGAGATGCAGGCTGTGACAGCAGCCTGCCTAGCTGTGTGAGCAGTTGTGTTCACACCCCTCATGGCCTGGGTTGTGCTCTTGTGTTCACACCCCTCAGCAACTCCTCTTACCATTTCCGGAGCCTGAGGAGACTACAGAGACAGGACAGTTACATGCACTGTGCGCATGGGTTTGCTCCTGCCTCAGTGCAGGATGCTAGGACGCCCTGCACTGTTGGACAGAGTGCACACAGCAGGCGTGGTTATGTCCTTGTGCTGTGGGCTGTGTCACAAGCGCTAGGACTGAGGAGTCATTGGGACTTCAAGTCTCAAACCTCTCCAATGACTCAGGAAGCGCAGATGGATGCAGAGAGGGTCAGATGCCAACAGCCAAGGACCTGGAAGATGCCTATGCGTTGTTGTTATGGCCTTCCTGTGCCTTGGAAATCCTCTCAAAATAATTTTTTTTGGTTGTGTTTTGTTTTTGAGACAGTTTCATCTAGCCTATGCTGGTCTCGATGACCATGCTAGGCAAGGATGATCTTGAACTCTGGATCCTCCTGCCTCCACCTCCAAATGTTGGGATTACAGCCACCCCACCTGGCAAAGGTTCTCTTCAGATGTCAGATTTGTAAGGTGGAATCTCTAAGAGACAACGGGACGCTGAAATACATGTAGTTTCTCTTTCTGTTGGTTTTGTTTGCTGGAGCTATGGTCTTACGTTGCAACTCAGGCTAGCCTGGAATTTACTATGTATCCCAGGCTTGCCTCAAAAATTGTCTAGGCCTCCTGGGAATCCAATTATGAGCCACTAAGTCTGGCTATAATGGAAATCTTAGTTCTGCCTTCTCTATAAGTGAGAACTTACAGAAAAAGACAGGTGTCCAGCTGTGAGACTATGAGAGTAGGTTCGACCATTGTGTGCACACAATAGCCACAAACAAAATATACCTTTTTCTTCCCCAGTGTCTGCTAAGTGTGTTGATTTTTAAAATGATACTTTCAGCACACAAAGAAAACCTCAGGGACTACTCAAGGCTTGTACTGTCCCCCCCAAACTGAGTACGAGCATTCTGAATCAGCCTGGAGTGGCCAACACGGCACCCATGTAAACAGCACGGCACCCGTGTAAACAGCTTGGGTTTCTGGGCTATAGATATTTTTGTTTGGTTTGGTTTGGTTCTTTTCAAGACAGGGTGTCTCTGTGTAGCCCTAGCTGTCCTGGAACTCACTCTGTAGACCAGGCTGGCCTTGAATTCACAGAGATCCGCCTGCCTCTGCCTCCCAAGTGCTGGGATCAAAGGCGTGCGCCACCACACCCAGAGGCTATAGACATTTTGCCTAGCAGTCATGAGTCTGTCCACATATGCAAATGTTATGAACTCCAGTCACATCTTGCTGTTCCTTAACTACAGCTGTGTAAACATGTGTTTGTCATCCCCGTCCCCTAGGACATGGCAAAGCACACTCAAATTTATTTCAATATAATCTGTTGACACAAAAAATTTCTATGAAGCAGAGGTTTATGTATATAAACACAGGCAAACATACATGTAAAATAACATTTTTAAAAAGTACATATGTATGTGTATGTATATGTATATATACACATATACTTATTCATATATATGATATATCACACATGATATATATACATATATCACCCACACACATATATATATATGAGAGAGACTATATGTAATTTTAACTGTCCTGATACCAGTATCCTTTGTCTAGCCTCAGTCTCTGGCTCCTCACACTGAGGTCTCCTCCATGTTACTCCCCCTCCAATAACAGAGGAGTGTCCCCTCAGGGGCAGCCTGGCATGCAATGGCCGTGGTCACTCTGCATATCCCGCTGCCACTGCAGAGCCACAGAGGTGAGCTTGACTCTCTCACTTGGTCCTTCTCAGATCAGCCTAAAGCAAGAGACAAGGCTATGACAAGGGGCAAGGCCCTTTAGTAAACAGTTTGCACAGCAGGCTGACAGCCATGGAGGAAGCTCCCAGGCTCCACGGCAGCCTTCCCCACAGCTGACTCTGAGCAAAGATCGGGTGTATGGACATACAGTTTCAAGAGACAGACAACCCCCAGGTTCCTTAGTGCAAGCCAGCAGGTGAGGGCTGACGGTGACAGTATCGTCTTAAGAAGACATGGTGGCATGTGCCATAATCTGAGCACTGGAGGTGCTGGGAAAAGAGTCCCATGAACTGGCTCAAGGCAGGCTAGACTGCACGTACACAACATCTCAAAGGAGACAAAGCACAGGAAAGGACCTCTTTGGATTCACGACACAGAGGATGACAGCCTCTGGTTCCGCCAGAGGACAACATAGATCAGCGTTTTGATCCTCACCGGTGTGTTGGGCATTGAAGGAGAGGATGGTGAGGGCAGGTCACTTAGAGTGTTGGGTCTTAAAGAGGGCCAGGTCGGATACTGAGAGCGAAGGAGGCACAGCAAAGTGACCAGGAGAGGGCAGACAGTAAGCAGAGACACCTGGAGACCCTGTCACAGTATCTGTAGTGGCAGCTGACACACCGTCTGATGTTCCTTCTAGGAGCAGCTGATTTGGCCCCCTGTTGTGGGGTCCTCAGAAGATCCCAGCCCAAGGCCCCCTACTGTGCTGGATTGCCGTTTGTTATATTCCTCTGGGTTGGAGACACACACTCCTGAGTTGGGCCCACTCTCAGCTCTTTACCCGGAGACCTCCTGTCAGGGAAGCCTTGCGAATAAGGCCCTGAAGCCCGGAGACCTTCCTGATGTTATGGGGGTCCTTCTGGGAGGGACAAGAATGTCCAAGGAGGGGCTTAGAGACGCAGGTGTGATCGTAGAGCTAGCTCATCGTTAGAGAGACTGCAGGAAGAAGCCCCAAACCAGGGAAAGAAAGAAGCTGGAGGATGGAAAGGGGACTTTTCCAGTGTCCCCAGGCATTGACACACACACACACACACACACACACACACACACACCCCGACACCTTGACTTCAGCCTAGTGAAGCTCTCAGACTTCTGCCTCCTGTGGTGAAAGATGATGAACTTTACTCTCAGCCACTACAGACAGAAGTACAGGGAAGGGGTGAGGGAGCCGCACCACGGTGTGGACACTTGTGGAAGGTGATGAAGCATCTGCCCCTGCCAACTGGCTCAGCCTTGGTGTCTCCTTCCAGAAGCTGAGGTCTCCGGCTCAAGGGGCCCAGTGCAGCAGAGCCGACCTGTTGGGGGAGCAGTCTGAGTGTGCGCTGTAGGATGTGGGGTACTTAAGCGGTGAGTGGATCCGATGGGGCATCGTAGACCGAGAGGCCCAAGCACCTCTGGGGCTATAGGCATGCCAAGGTCTTGAGCTCAGCTGGCTGGAGCTTTCCAACTCTGAGGGCTTATTCTATTCTGACAGCAACAGTGTCTTCGTAAGAGGAAGCACATGGTAGCCATGTGGGTCTCTTTCTCTAGGGCTAAAAAGGAGCAAAGAGCTGCGTCCAGGACCAGAGTGTCAGCCGCTGTTCAGTTGTGTAAAATCCATCACAGGGCTAATGTCCCCACTGGAGTCCCTGATCTCTCTTACACTGTGGTGAGGGAGGACCCTGCTGGAGTCTGATATCTCTTACACTGTGGTGAGGGAGGGCCCTGCTGGAGTCTGATATCTCTTACACTGGGGTGAGGGAGGACCCTGCTGAAATCTGATCCTTCTTATACTGGACTAACACTTGGGTTTCTGGCAGAATCCGTGTGTAAAGATTTGGGATTACCCTACCGGAGTCCCTGCACCCTCTGTACCTTTGACGGGCTGGTGATGTTAGCTGGCCAACCAGTGTCGATGGGGAGACATGGAACACTTTTGGCCCACCCCGCTGTTTCAGAGGCCGAGAGCTATCCAGGCAAGAGATTATCATAGGCCAAGTCATCTGGGGGTTAAATGTCAAGTCTATTGACTGATACCTCAGCCCTTGTCACTAGAGGCCCCCCAGCAGCTTGATTTGGGAGGGACCTGCATAATGAGTTCAGAGAGAGGGGCATGGCCTCAGGATGGAGCCAGAAGGATCTGTCTGTCCTTCCATCTGCATTTACATGTCAGAGGGTTTTCTGCAGACCCGAGGTGCCAGTGGGTGCTTGGACTGAGAACAGCTGCCGCTAGGATGGTTGTTAGGCCTCTTGTAAGTCAGCAACTTAGCTTCCATTTTTTTAATTATTTTCTTAATGTGGTGAGATATACCTAACATAGAAGCTGTTTGTTTGTTTTCCAGACAACTGTGGCACACCTTTAACCCTAGCACTGGGAGGCAGAGGCAGACAGATCTCTTGAGTTTGAAACCAGCCTGGCCTGCAAAGCGAGCTACGGGACAGCCACAGCGACACAGAGAAACCCTGTCATCTCAAAACAAAACAAGCATACATTTTTCCCACTATTGCCCCCACCCCCAACCCCTAGTAAGGCCTTTTACTTGAGAATATGTTTTTACATCTGTAGAAAAAAAAAACTCTCAGGATTTTCTCAGGAAAAAAAAAAATCTGTTGTTTTTTTTTTTTTCTTGTCTCTTTGTGGTACATGGTGCCAGCTAAAGTCGACAGCTCAATGGAACCGAACCGACAGGCAGGAGCAGGCTACTCTTCCCTTAGGTCTTTGAGCTGCAGGTCAAACATGGGGCCCATCGGTCATGTTTGTTCAACCCAACCACAGCATTGGGCACGACTGCTAAGGGGTTCTGACCGTCCGGAGACAGCGACCACGTGCAGATGGGCCTTTTGTCCCTCAGCTCCTCGGTTAGCGCCTTGTTTACCTGGCCCCATCATCTTCCCGTCTGAGACCCCGTTCCCATCTCCAACCTCTTTCCAATGTCTGTGAAGGTGACTCCCCTAGGGAGGGAGGGAAGCTAGCTACTTCTCCTTCAAGCTTCATTCCAGCTGTAGAATTTGTCAGACCCACCCTCCCCTTTGAGGCTGAGTAACACATCATTATGTGTATACATCTCATATTTGTTCCGTGTCTGTTGATGGACACTGAGTTGCCTCCACCCTTGGGCTAGCCTGAATAATGCTGGGTGGACTCAGGCCCTCAGGTACCTGACTGAGTCCTGGGTTGTGTTCTTTCAGGGTTCCATGTTTGTGCCTGCCCCCTCCATTGCTTCTGTTGTAGTTTGGAGTCCAGCAAGCACCTGCTTCCTGTGTAGATGGCGGGCTCTTGGCTGTTCCTGACGCGTTGGCCTGACTCAGCTCAGTCCTCAGGCAGTCAACTCAAGAGTCAGGCCTCAGGGTGCAGAGAGTCTGTTGAGCGGAGTGTTTCCTGTTCAAAATGCAAGGCAGCTTAGAGCCTGAGCCAAACCCTCTGCTGAAGGCCAAGGAGGGGCTGCCGTGAGGTGACACTCAGCAGGAAGGAGCCGAAAGGTGAGGAGTAGACACTGGTGCTTGAGCGGAGCAGGAAGTCGGTCTGAAGGCAACGGCTGACCTTTGCAGGTCTGACCTGTGAGCAGTGGGACTCAGCCTGAGCTCAGGATCCAGACACAGGGGCTGGATGTTCACCACAGCTCTGGCACAGGACTGGGCCTGGCCAAGCCAGGGCGCCCAGCAGGCCTAGCAGAGCATGGCCGAAGCATGTTCTCCCTTCGGAAGGGGAAGAGTGAGCAGCCCGTTGTGTGGTCAACATGAGGGACGCAGAGACAGTCAGGGTTCAGAATAGCAGGGGATTCCCAATGGAGGAATTTAGTCACTGTTCCCATGGAGAACTAGGGGGTCATGTCCTGGCAGGGGTGGGTTGTCTATACCCGGGGTCATGTCCTGGCAGGGGTGGGTTGTCTATACCCGGGGTGATGTCCTGGCAGGGGTGGGTTGTCTATACCCGGGGTCATGTCCTGGCAGGGGTGGGTTGTCCATACCCTCTGCATTATCTCTTGGCCTCCGAGTGGCAACTTTAATTCATTTAGTGAGGGACTTTTCCTCTGGGGGAGGTCTCATCTTAGGTAGCACATATCAGGGTAATTGCATTTTCTTTTTAGAGACCATGTGTTTCCTGTTCCTTGGAAGATCTGGAGTAAAACTAAGTATCAGCTGCAAGTTGTCAACATTTGGAGATCCAGGGCTGGGCTGTGTTGGCGGTAACTGGGCAACAGGTGCTCGCTGAGTATATACAAAGCCATGGGTTTTATTCAGGGCAACCAACAACAACAACAAAAATCTGGAGAGCAAGAGATGAGGTTTCAGCATGTTCCTCGGCTTAAGTCCCTCAGTTTTGCATTCGGAGAGATGAAAAGAAGCTCAGCAAACCCAAGCCATGACAGCCCCAAGGAATCATTAACTTTCCACGAGGAGGTCAAATGATTTGTGAGTTGGGGGACATAAACCTGTAACCAGGAGGGCAGCACTAGTGAGGGAGGGGCTGGTCTTCCAGCTCTGCTGTTATTCTTTGTTCCCTAGCCTGGGACTGCTGAGTCCCTTGTCATCAGCCTTCTCTTAAGACAGGGACAGTGCCCAGGGCAAAGAGCCTCTTGTTGATGAGTTTTTGAAAAAGTGGGCAGAGAGGACGCCACCACCACTGGGCTGTGCAGGATGAGGGGGCTGTGGGAGCAGAGGCTTCTGGGGTGGGAAAGCTTTTTACTTTCACAAAATCAAACCCCAAAAGACAGAGACCATGAAGACAACAGAAAAGCACACAGAGGAACATGGAGTCCATTTTGCATTGGCTAACTCCTCCCGAGCACGGGAGCCTGCTCTAGAGGGTTGACACTCAGTGTCATCCACTGAAGAAAGCTTAGCAGGAATCAGTTAGCTTCCTGGTAGGGGTGGGACTTCTGGTCCACTTGAACCTGTGCAGGTCTTGGGCCTGCTGTCACGAGACTGAGTTCACTTGTGCAATCCGTCCTTTTGCGTCTGGGAGGGGCTGTTTCCTTGGAGTCATTCATCGCCTCTGGCGGTGACAGTCTCTTCGCCTCCTCTTCCTCAAAGGTCCCTCCATCTTGAAGAGATAGACTGGCTGGGTTTGTGTGCATGCGCGTGCGCACGACAACTTGACACAAGTTGTAGTCCTTAAAGAGGAGGGAACCTCAGTTGAGAATCCAGCTGTAAGGTGTTTTCTCAATTACTGGCCAGTGGGGGAGTCCCAGCCCACTTCAGGTGGTGCCATCCCTGGGATGGTACTACTAGGTTCTAGAAAAAAAATCAGGCTGAGCAAACCATAGGAAGCAAGCCAGTGAGCTGCACTCCTCCAAGGCCTCTGCATCAGCTCCTGCTTCCAGGCCCCAGTCCTGCTTGAGTCCCTGTCCTGGCTTCCTCCAATAATGTATTATGATTTGGAAGTGTAACCTGAGTAAGCCATTGGTCATGGTGTTTTGTCATACAGCACTCGTCTACTTCAGTTGTGTCTGCGTGTCAGGCCTAAAAAACCTGATCATGGACCTGAGGCATAAGGCTTCAAAGGGAGCTAGCTTGCCTCCTGAGTATCCAGTTGCTGACATCTCCTAGCTCTGAGGTGTTCCAGATTGGTCTCTGCTAAGTCTGTAGAGAGATCTGCATGCTTTCTTTATTCAGGAGTAAAGGTGCCCTAAGAAATATTTTGTTATAGTTAACACTGAGATTGAACATTATTTCCTGGCCTCCACAGTGTTTCAATGATCCTAATTGATTTCCTAGCTGTTATTAGCTTGGAATCTTTACAAGGGAAGCTGCCTTATCAGACAAGGGGTCCCCAGAATTAGCAATAGAGGTCAGGCATCATTGCCTACTGATTCCCACAAGGAAGCTGCCTTAGCAGACAGGGTGTCTCCAGAGTTAGAGATAGAAGTCAGGCACTATTGCTATCTGTAAACATAGAACTCTAAGAGCAGTGCCACACAAGGCAGAATTGCTTTACAAACTAGAGAGTAGTTGAAACGTTTCCTGAACTAATAATGTTTGTGTTACAAGCCAAACCATTCCCAGGAGCTGCTAGAATGGGACCTCCTGGTGCTTACCTACTTCAGACCTAGAGAATTTGCTTAGGGCTGCCAAGATAGCCCAGCAGGGAAGAGCACTATTGCTCTCCCGAAGGAATCATTTACACCTGGGTATTTGATCTTACTGACTTTGATGTGACTCTACCTGCCTTCATGATCCCTGACATTTGCCCTGTTTCTGTATACTATATAAGCCTGATTTTTACTTTGTGCAAATACACTCAGATACCACACTTCTTTGTGTCGTCTCTGTTTGTCGCTCCCCGAATTCTTTGCCCACCAGGCCAGAACTCCTATCACCGCGTGGAACAAGGGGTCCCCGAAGCAACCCAGTCGGTGGCAGTGTTTCATCACAGCATAGAAACCCTGACTGAGACAGAACAGGGGTTTGATGAAGATAGGACTGAGTGCTCCAAGATCTCTCACTCTGCAGAATGTCCGGTTTGTGTGTATCTATATGCTGGCAAGTTTTATGGCAACTTGACACAAGCTACAGTATCTGGAGAGGAGGGAGCCTCAGCTGAGAACATGCCTCTTTAAGACTGGGCTGTAGGCAAGCTTACAGGGCATTTTCATATTTAGTGATTGATGGGGGAGGGCCCAGCCCATTGTGGGTGGTTCCATCTATAGGCTTGTAGCCCTGGGTTCTCTAAGAAAGCAGGCTGATAAAGCCATGGGAAGTGTCTTAGTTAGGGTTTCTATTACTGTGAAGAGACACCATGCGCAAGGCAACTCTTATAAAGGCCAACATTTAATCTGGGCTGGCTTACAAGTTCAGAGGTTCAGTCCATTATCATCAAGGCAGGAAGCATGGCAGCATGCAGGCAGGCATGACACTGGAGAAGCTGAGAGTTACAGCTTGTTCCGAAGGCAAATAGAAGACTGGCTTCTAGGCATCTAGGAGGAAGTTCTGTCAAAGCCCACCCCCACAGTGACACACTTCCTCCAATAAGGCCACACCTCCAATTAGTGCTACTCCCTGGACCAACCATACTCAAACCACCACAGGGAACAAGCCAAGAAGCAGTGCTCTTCCACAGTGGCCTTACCTCCCGTCTCCAAGTTCCTGATCTGCTTGAGTTCCTGCCCTCACTGCTTTTGATGGTGAACTCTTACCTGCAAGTATAAACTGAAATAAACCCCTTTCCTGTCCAAATTGACGTTAGTCACGGTGTAACTCTAACTAAGACAGTAGAATTGGGACGCAGAGCGAGGCACTGCTGTGACAGACTTGACCATGAGTTTTTGGGAGGACTGTGAAAGGACTTTGGGCTGGGTGGTGGTGGCACACGTCTTTAATCCCAGCACTTGGGAGGCAGAGGCAGGCGGATTTCTGAGTTCGAGGCCAGCCTGGTCTACAGAGTGAGTTCCAGGACCGCCAAGGCTACACAGAGAAACCCTGTCTCGAAAAAACCAAAAATAAAAAAAGAAAGGACTTTGGACTAGAAGAGCCATTTAATGTTCAAAACTGGAGAGCTGTTCTATGGGACCATGAGATAACTGTTAAGAGAAATGAAGACCATGGAGGCCTGACTTGTGGGAATTCAAGAGGGAAGTTGGAGAGTTACTCAAAAGACTGTTAGGACTACTGCATATTTGTTATTTTGAATTAAAAGTCTGGTTGTGGTCAGCTGGGGCTCAAGAGTTAGCCATGATTAGCAAGAGACCAGCACCATTGTATTGAAGCATTTGCTTTACTGGTATGGTTGGTGCTAGCTAGCTGGAGCTAAGAAATTAGTTGATGATTAAGAAGAGACCAGCACCATTGAGGTGAGATCTAGGAGTTTTTCCCAAGAGTCAACACACAGAAGTGTTCCAGAGACGGCCTAGGTTGTGCCTGTCACTGGCAGCTGAACTTGGTAGTGTACGAGTCTCCCAGGTGGTCTGGGTTTGAATGCATGAAACAGTCATGGCAAACAGCTTGAGACTGTGAGAAACCAGGATAGGCCACTGGAGAAGGTGCAGCCCCAGGAGCCATTGAAGAGATCATGGAGAGAAACTGAGGCTTGGTGCAGGTCTGGTGGATCATTGGCTGATAAGGCCCACACAGGCAAAGGAAGGCAGTAACCTAACGAAGCCTATGTGACACTCCTCAGGTAGAGACCTGTGTGGTGTTTAAAATTCCCCAGACAAGGTCAGACAGGGAGATCCCTGCTAATGAAGGCAGTCGCCCACACTGCACGGGGTCCAGAGGCTATCCGGTATTGATGGACTTCGACCTTAGTTAGCAGTTTTCCCACAGCTTGGAACCATGAAGAGAACCTATGAAAGATCACTGCTGAAAGTTAATCTCAGGCGCAGCACAAGACCCCAGCATTTCGGAGATGCCAGTGCATGGGACTCCCATCATGAACAGCAGCAGCTGTTTAGTTGAGCTGGCCTGATCCTAGGAGACAAGCTGTGTGTACTGCAGAAGGTAGAGCCAGAAACTTGACCAAACCCTTTGGGGGAGCCCAGACATTGGCCATGGATTATTTACACAGATGGAGTTTGGATTTGCTTTGATTTGATTGTGATTGTATCCTGGCTCTTTCCTCTTGAAGTAAGAAGGTATTTAATTTATTTTTTATTTTGTAGAAGCCATGGTTGATTCTTAGGAAAAACTCCTAGATCTCACCTCAGTGCTGCTGGGCTCTTCTTAATCACCAACTGATTTCTTAGCTCCAGCTGACCAGCATCAACTGTGCCATGCAAGTCTCTTCTTCTTGTTCTTCTTGTTCTTCTTGTTCTTTTTCTTCTTCTTCTTCTTCTTCTTCTTCTTCTTCTTCTTCTTCTTCTTCTTCTTCTTCTTCTT
>JADRCD010196239.1:0-10525 GCA_019843815.1 Montemys delectorum | reverse complement strand
TTCTTCTTCTTCTTCTTCTTCTTCTTCTTCTTCTTCTTCTTCTTCTTTTTAAGATTTATTTATTATATATAAGTACACTGTAGCTGTCTTCAGACACACCTGAAGAGGGCGTCAGATCTCATTACAGAGGGTTGTGAGCCACCATGTGCTTGCTGGGATTTGAACTCAGGACCTTCGGAAGAGCAGTCAGTGCTCTTACCCGTTGAGCCATCTCGCCAGCCCCTCGAGTCTCTTAACATCAGATTTTTAAAAGTCTTTGGATTATAAAAGAGACTGGGTATTTTAAAGATTTGTTTATTTATTTTATGTATATGAGTACACTGTAGCTGTACAGATGGTTGTGAGCCTTCATGTGGTTGTTAGGAATTGAATTTAGGTCTTCTGCCGGTTGACCCCGCTCACTCCGGCCCAAAGATTTATTTATTATTATAAATAAGTACACTATAGCTGTTTTCAGACACACCAGAAGAGGGCATCAGATCTCATTACAGGTGGTTGTGAGCCACCATGTGGTTGCTGGGAATTGAACTCAGGACGTTCAGAAGAGCAGTCAGTGCTCTTAACCACTGAGCCATCTCTCCAGCCCGAGACTGAATAGACTTAAATAGACTGAAATTTTAAGTGTTTGAATTTTTAAAGGCTGTGAAATTTTTTAAGCTTGTGAAATGCTTTATATTGTGATGTCTTTATTAATCTGTGATCTTAGGGATGAACAAGAAAGGAGATGTTGCCGGGCAGTGGTGGCGCACGCCTTTAATCCCAGCACTCAGGAGGCAGAGGCAGGTGGGTTTCTGAGTTCGAGGCCAGCCTGGTCTACAGAGTGAGCTCCAGGACAGCTGGGGCTACACAGAGAAACCCTGTCTTGAAAAAACCAAACAAACAAACAAAAAAACAAACAAAAACAAAAAAAAGAAAGGAGATGTGGCTTAACAGCGATGTATTCGAGTGTCAAGTTGACAAGGGGTCAGTTGTGCTGGCTAGTATTGTGTCAACTCGCCACAAGCTAGAGCCATTGGAGACAAGGGAGCCTCAGTTTAGAAAATGTTTCCTATGCAGGCTGTAGGCAAGCTTATAGAGCATCTTCTTAATTAGTGATTGATGTGAGAATGCAGCCCCATGTGGGTGGGGCCACCCCTGGGCAGGTGGTCCTGGGTTCTATAAGAAGGCAGGCCGAGCAAGCCATAAAGATCAAGCCAGTAAGTAGCATCCCTCCATGGCCTCCGCGTCAGCTCCTGCCTCCAGGTTCCTGCTCTGCTTGAGTTCCTGCCTTCCATGTTTTTGATGAAACTGCAAGTGAAACAAACCCTTTTCCTCTGCAAGCTGCTTTTGGCATGGTGTTTCATCGCAGCCACGGTGGCCCCGAACTAAGGCACTGTGTTAATTCCCTTCTGTTACAAGCAGACACTTCATTGATGAGGGTTGAGTGACATGATGATCTATGGACACAGCAATATGTCATTGATAGACATCTTATTGCTCTGTTCCTTCAGTTGAATAATTGCAGGAGATTTTCCCTAAGGTCCATGGCTCACCTATTCTCAGGTTCTTGGTCACTTTAGTAGTGTGAGGTATGAGCTCCATGGAGTGGGCCTTAAATTCAATCAGAAAGTAGTTGGTTACCCCCATAACATTTGTGCCATGACTGCACCAGTGTATTCTGCAGGCAGGTCGCCGTCATAGATTTGCAGGGTTTATAGCTAGGTGAAATTGATGGTTTCTTTTCTCTGATAGGGTCAATGAATGGCAGTCAGTAGGGGCAAAGCTTCTAGTTGGGAAAGACATAGGTACATGGGCTCTTCAGCCATGGGGCCTTGCGATCATGTTGTGGAGGGTAACCAATAGCCTTGGCAACAACTTGTGATGATTGGGGAGGGTCTATGGGACTCCTTTATCCAAGGACTCAACAGATGCAATTCGTTCTTGGTACTGGGTTTTACTTGCTAGAGTGTGATGTCTAGTTGGGGAATTGTCTCCCTCATTGTAGAGTAACTCCATTTAGATTCCTTTCATATGTTTTAGGAAGCTTCTACAATAGTAAGTTTGTTCATTGCTTTTTGGTTTTTTGTTTTGTTTTGTTTTGTTTTTTGAGTCATGGTTTCTCTGTGTAGCCTTGGCTGTCCTGGAACTCACTCTGTAGACCAGGCTGGCCTCGAACTCAGAAATCCACCTGCCTCTGCCTCCCAAGTGCTGGGATTAAAGGCGTGCGCCACCACCGCCCAGCAATAATTGATTTTTCTTAACAGCTAAATAATATTCAAGCATATAAACATCGCATGTTTCATTACCCACCCATCAATGGATGGGTGTCTAGGCTGTTTCCAGTTTCTGGCTATTATGAGTAGAGCAGCAATGAACATGGGAAGAAGCTCAATTTCTCTCTGTTTGGTGACATATGATCAAATATCTCTGCAGTAGAAGGCAGAGTCCTTTGGGAATATTAGTCAAAGTTCTCATATTTATAATTAATATACATTAAATGTATATAATATAATGTATTATTTTATTATATGGATTATAATTTATCATATATTATATAATAATATGATATTAATTACATTAACATATTGAATTATATATTACATACATGAGAACTTATTGGAGTGATTTACATTGTGACTTTTTTGTTTTGTTTTGTTTTTTTGTTTTTTTGTGTGTTTTTTTGAGACAGGGTTTCTCTGTGTAGCCCTGGCTGTCCTGGAGCTCATTCTGTAGACCAGACTGGCCTTGAACTCAGAAATCTGCCTGCCTTTGCCTCCCAAGTGGTGGGATTAAAGGCATGTGCCATCACACCCGGCTACATTGTGACTTAATCTCAATGGTTTGTATGCTCTTGGCCCAGGGAGTGGTACTATTAGAGTGTGTGGTTCTGTTGGAGTAGGTGTGTCACTGTGGGGGTGGGCTTTGTCCTAGCTTCCTAGAAGCCAGAATTCTGCTAGCAGCCTTCAGATGAAGATGCAGAACTCTCAGCTTTGCCTGTACCATGCCTGCCTGGATGCTGCCATGCTCCCACCATGATGATAATGGACTGAACCTCTGGAACCTGTAAGCCATCAGTAAAATCCTAACTAAGACATAGGCTACAGTCCAGTTAATCCAACAATGACTACGTGTAAACTGAAAGCCCAAGAGTGCTGTATTGGCTCAGTCCACAAAGCTGGGTATCTCAGCTGGTCTTCAGTGCATACTGAAATTGTGAAGAACTAGGCTTCAATGGCACTGAAGGGATGCATGTGCTAACAAGGTGAGGGCAAGTAGGCAAAGAGTAAAAGCTTCCTTCCTTCTTCCATGTCCTTATATACTATATAAACCTACATAGTATATATAGACTTCCAGCAGAAGGTATGTCCCAGATTAAAGGTGTATCTCCGACTCAAGATCTGGGCTACAAGTGGATTCACCGACTTCTAACCAGGCGGAATCTCTCTCACAGGTGTCCCTCCTTGTCTGGACTGTAGTTCATCCAGATATAGTGGACAATCAAAACAGCTATTGCAATGCCCAAGTGGATTTTGAAGTAGATCCCACTTTTTCAGCTTCCCAAGGACCTGCCGTATGATTTCCATAATGAGCACAGGCTTTATGTCATAGGATAAACTACTGAATCCTCTCTTAGACAAGGTTCACCTTGCAGCTATTCACAAGGAGCTTTGCTTTACTCTAGGGCTGTTTTTCTCTCTCTCCCTGTCTGCCCTGGCTTAGGGGCGGCCCATTTCCAGACCTAGGGAACATGCTTGAGTTAGAAGTGTAGGGATCAGCCCTGCCCCCAGAGCCAGCTCCCCAGTGAGCCTCAAGAGCATAACCGTTCCCCAGCTCATGTACATCCCAGGTCTGCTATGAGTATGTGTGACCAGGGTTATAAAAAGATAACTTGTTGAGAGAGGAAAGCAAGCCTGACCTTTAAGTATTGACAGTTGAAGCCAGTGAGACGACACTGATGAAGTTGGCTAAATAAATCTCAGAAACACCCCCATGGAAGAGCACCATTAACTGCTGGCAAAATAGAATTAAAGGCAAAGTCCACCAACCAGAAAAAGCCGTGTTTTTAATCTAATGCTCAGACATGTATCACGGGCCTCTGCCAGGACGGTGGTAAACTGGAAGGCAGTCTCATCCCTTTGTCAACCAAGCAGCTGACCACATGTATCTCTAGAAGCAGCATGGATGGTCCTTGACGAAGACAAACAGCTCTGTCCTCACCTCAAAGTGTCCTGTGCCCCCTGTACACTAGGCAGACGTCCATGTTTGCTGTTGTCCCAAGACAGAGAAAGCTTATTAAGTCTTTCTGATGATGCTGAGACTGAGATGGGTCAGTGGCTAAGAGCATGTGTTGTTCTTCTGGAGGGCCCAAGTTCAGCCCCCAGTGCTCTCTCCTCTGGGTGTGGGGGTGTACCTATGGAACTTTAATTGTTTTCAATGCCTACTTTTTTGGGGGGGAGGGAGGGTCAAGACAGGGTCTCTCTGTGTAGCCCTGGCTGTCCTGGAACTCACTCTGTAGACCAGGTTGGACTCGAACTCTGAAATCTGCCTGCCTCTGCCTCCCGAGTGCTGGGATTAAAGGCGTGCACCACCACCGCCCAGCATGAGTCTACTTCTAACTCAGGAGCAGCTTTAGTCCAATCCCAGGGTGGAAGCCATGCTGGTTGTGTCTTAAGCAGCCCAGGTAGAGATAAAGAAGCAGATGGCAAGAGGAAATGCAAAACAGCCACAGCACATGCGGAAAACTGGAAAGCTGCCACCACCACCACCTAGGAACCGAGAAAGTGAGCTATCTCGGCTCACTGCCCGAGAGTGCCCGCCGGGTCAGAGGACAGAGATGCCTTTGTAAACTTCTTTCACAATAATTTGAGATTTACAGAAAAACTACAGAGCCTCACATGTCCATACCCCCTCCCCAGAGTTAACCACAGCACCAGCCCTGGAACCAGGCAGCTCCCGGGACACAGCCCTCAGCTGGTTTTTAGCTGTGTCTTAGTTAGGGTTTCTATTGCTGTGGTAAAATATCATGACCAAGCACAACTTGGGGAGGAAAGGGTTTAACTCATCTTTCAGTTTGTAGTCCATCAGCCAGGGAAGTCAGGGCAGGAGCTCGTGCAGAAGTCCCAGAGGAAGGCTGTTCCTGGCTCAGTGTTCATGGCTGGCTTGGTTTGGTTTCTTATAGCAGCAGGGCCACCTGCCCAGAGGCGGCCCCTCTACAGTGAGCTGACCCTCCCACATCAGTTATGAAGACAGCACCCCACAGACTCGCCTATAGCCCAGTCTTACAGAAGCATTTTCTCCATTGAGTTTCCTTCTTCTCAAATGACTCTAGCCTGTGTCAAGTTGACATTAAAAGCTAGTCAGCGCAGACAGAGGTTCCCAGTGACTAATTTCTACCTGGACCTTGCTTCTTTGAGAAGTACTTTTAAGTGCAACAATTTTGCTTCGTTTTTTAAAATTACATTGATTGATTGATTGATGGGCTGTTGGAGTATAGAGTATGTATAAGGTCAAAGGGCAACTAGCCAGAGTCAGGTCTCTCCTGCTGCCATGTGGGTCCTAGGGACTGAACTCAGGTAATCAACTTGACAGCAATCCCCTTCACTCACTGAGCCCTCTTGTTGGCCCAGACAATTGTACTGTTAGGCTTTAAGCTTGCTACTCTCAGGACCATGTGAAAGTACCCTTTACAGCAGTGTCTCTTTGGGCTTCTCCCAGCCCCTCCATCTTGTCCATCACAACCTTGACCTTCGGGAAGAGTTCTGAGTCATGGTTCTTAGGGTGCCTTTCCCTCCGATGCACGGCTTTCTGTTGCAGGAATGGATGGAGGCTCCGCAGCTCTGGCAGGAATCCCATGGAGGGGACATGTCTGCCCTGCTCCCCACACAGGGCAAGTGAGGTCAGCGCATCGTGGAGCCAATGGCACTTTGATCTGCCCCATAGGCTTTCTCCTAGAAACAGACTGTGCTTCCTCTGTTTATCTTGTGAGGAGACATTGAGTCTATAAATCTGCCACTTTCTAATCAGTGTATATATGATATATACATAGGTCAATGTCTTGTGGCTATTGGCATTTGCTATATGTCTTAAATGTATTATTATGGATGACGACGATGATGATGATAATCCAGAACAAGTTCTCAATAGGTAGACCAGGCTGGCCCATTCCAGATTCTCCTGCCTGTGCCTTCCAAATGCTGAGATTACAGCCATGTACTGCCATACTCAGATCAAGACTAAATTCTGAAAAAGCTCTATGTGCTTGACAGTAAGCAGCTTCTTAAAAAAAAAAAAAAGGTTTATTTATTTTATGTCTGAGCACACTGTATCTGAGCACACTGTATCTGAGCACACTGTAGCTGAGCACACTGTATCTATCTGAGCACACTGTAGCTGAGCACACTGTAGCTGAGCACACTGTAGCTGAGCACACTGTATCTATCTGAGCACACTGTATCTGAGCACACTGTATCTATCTGAGCACACTGTATCTGAGCACACTGTAGCTGAGCACACTGTATCTGAGCACACTGTAGCTGAGCACACTGTATCTGAGCACACTGTAGCTGTACAGATGATTGTGAGCTTTCATGTGGTTGTTGGGAATTGAATTTTTAGGACTTCTGCTCGCTCCAGTCAACCCGAAGTCGACCCCACTCGATCCAGTCCAAAGATTTATTTATTATTATCCGTAAGTGCACTGTAGCTGTCTTCAGACGCACCAGAAGAGGGCGTCATCTCATTATGGGTGGTTGTGAGCCACCATGTGGTTGCTGGGATTTGAACTCAGGACCTTTGGAAGAGCAGTCAGTGCTCTTAACCACTGAGCCATCTCGCCAGCCCATGGTAGCTTATTTCTTAAAAATGCAACTGTATCTGTTGGGAAACGTGTGGACACCTGGGAAGACTGAAGGAAAGGATTTGGGGTAAGGTGACAGAGGCACAGCACAGGGACCACACACTCCCTGATCAAGCCAGAGCCTTCCAAGGTGATGCTGGAGACCTAGAGATGAAAAACAAACAAAAAAGCCAAGCCAAACCTTTGGGTAGAGAAGGCTACTGATAGCTAGCCCTTGGAATGGACAGGCCATAAAGCCCCTTTTAGTCCATAAACTTACCTTAGTTAACTTACAACAAGATACTGAGGAGAGCCTTGTGCCCAAGGTGAATTAGATATTTTTTTAAAAAAGAAAATATAGTTGTTCAAGATTTTTCACAAACCATTTGGAAGGCAAATGGCCGTCAGATGCACACTTCTTGGCAGACATTGAAAAATAACGAAACACTGTTAATTTGTACTTTCAAGAGAAAGGTGATTTGTTGTTTTTTAAAGTAACAAGGGAAAGAAACATATTTTGGAAAGACATTTAGGGGAACCTTCTGGAGACGGGCTAAAATTGTATTGTGGCCCAGAATAGCTTAAGCTATTAGCAAAATGCTCCTGGCCTTTCTGTTTAAAAAAGTAGACACTAGGGGCTGGTGAGATGGCTCAGCGGGTAAGGGCACCGACTGCTCTTCCAAAAAGGTCCAGAGTTCAAATCCCAGCAGCCACATGGTGACTCACAACCACCTGTAATGAGATCTGACGCCCTCTTCTGAGGTGTCTGAGACAGCTACAGTGTACTTATGTATGATAATAAATAAATAAATCTTTAAAAAAAAAAAGTAGACACTAAAGGCCAGAGAGATGGCTTAGCATGAAACAAGGGCTTGCCATTTGCTCTGTATTCTAAAGTACAGAGACCAGGCAGACAGGTCAAATAATGTTCTAAGGAAGGAGGGGAGGCATATAGGACAAGAGTAAAGTGGGGCTAACCCGGCCTCTTCAAAGCCTGGATAGATGGAGGGAATGGACTGGTCTATTTTGGCTTTCATCTGGACACTCATGTGCTTTCCCAGGCTCTGGGCACGCTTTGTCTTGCCTTGGAGGTGTGGTGTCAAGTAGTTCAGGCTGGCTTTGAACTCACTGTACAGCTGAGGATGACCTAGAGCTTCTGTTCTTCCTATCCCTACCTGCTGAATGTCTGCCTGGTTTGCTCTCCACTACAGATTGAATGAAGCTAGAGCTTCATGCATGGTGGGCAAGCACTGTACCAAGAGCATCACATGGACAGATGCGGAGGTAACCTTTAAATCTGCACTTGTATCAGGATGGCTGGTGAGCGTGTGTGATCAGAGCTTCGAGGAACCACATGCTCGCTCTCAGCGTAGGTGTCCGGGTAGACTCTGTGTGTGTGTGTGTGTGTGTGTGTGTGTCTGAAGCCCCACAAGGATGTGCGGCAGGCAGCATCTGTACAGCAAATAGTTAGGTCTAGTTTTTAGTTCAGGAGCCCCGACAATGTGAAAGTTATGAAATAGAGTGTTGGTTTGAAAACAAAGGATTTGCCAGGCTGAAAATCGGATCCTGTGCCTCTTCTCTCCACATCACTGTGACTCAGAGAGGAAACTGTCCTGGGGCTTCGTGGCCTGTGCTGAACTGGACTTGCCCCCATTTGGACTGGAATGGAAGAGTCCTCTATATCTTTCCACATGTTAATGGTATGGTGTGCCCGATGCCCACTGGCCACAGATGGAAGGGATTTATAAACTCAAAACTGCCAAGAATGCTCCCTCACAGGAGGGGTAGAACAAGCCACCCGGTGTGTGTCAACCTGACAGGGGAGCTGTCTCTACCGCCTCTCCGATTTTCTCCCCAGGGGCATTAATCTTGGGAACACGGACTACCGGGAACACAGTGAATAGCGCACCCAGCACCGCATGGATCAGACGTGATGGGGCACACCTGTGACCCCAGCAGGAGGGTCGAGAATTGAAGGTCATCCTCAACTATATATTAAATTTTAGGCCAGCCTGAGTGACATGAGCCCACACTAGCCCACATCCCCACAAGAATTTCATGGGGTGTGGCTCCCAAGAACACATCAAGCCTGTGAAAAAGTGGAGGGTTGCCTCATTCAGACTGGACAGAGCTTCCTGCGGCACCTGGAGGATCCCAGGCAAGGGTGGGCTACAGACAGGCTGTGTGCTTGTGGCTGAGTAGGGAAGGCTGTGTTCCCTCACGCTCAATGCAGCTAAGAGCTTTTTGGCTCCATCCGCAAACCTATGAACTGCTCTGATGACCAGCCAAACTCCAGTTTACTCTCAGGCTACTAGAGTCTCTGCTGAAGACACAGGATCCCTGAAAAGGGCAACAGGGCTGCCAGAGGGGACTTGTTTAGTCAGGATGTGTGAGTAACTCAGCCCCTCTTTCGATGGTTTATTACTAAGCAGCCTCCTTCACGAAAGCATTCAGAGCTCAAATAGAACCAGTCACTCTGAGGCTGGAGAGATGGCTCAGTGCAACTGTGCAACTGTGAGGACCTGAGTTCGGGTCGCAGCACCCAAGTAACAAGCTGCATATGGTTTCATGCGTGCCTGTAACTCCAGGACTGGAGAGATGGCTCAGTGGTTAAGAGCACTGACTGCAGCTGGGCAGTGGTGGCGCATGCCTTTAATCTCAGCACTTGGGAGGCAGAGGCAGGCAGATCTCTGAGTTCGAGGCCAGCCTGGTCTACAGAGTGAGTTCTAGGACAGCCAGGACTATACAGAGAAACCCTGTCTCAGAGAGAGAGAGGGAGGGGCTGGGGAAAGAGGGAGAGAGAGAGAACCAACTGCTCTTCCAGAGCAGTTCTGAGTTCATGCCTCACAACTATCTGTAATGGGATCTGGTGCCCTCTTCTGGTGTGCCTGAAGATAGCAACAATGTACTCCTATACATAAAATAAATAATCTTAAAAAAAAATAATGAATGCCTGTAATCACAGTGCTGTGGGTGACGGAGACAGAAAGATCACTTGCTGGTTGCCAGTCTAGCTAAATAAATGCAAGCTCCGAGTTTAGGGAGAGATCTTGCCTCAAAGTCTAAGTAATAAGAGGTCACATCCATCTCCAGGGCTCCACACACGGCCCTCACATGCACCACACACAACAGTCCACACTCACAGGAGAATTAGAAAAACAAGTAAAATCTTACACTCTGGGGATTTCCAACATGTTCTTCATTAAACCATGACCAAAGGAAGTCGTGCCAAGGACAAGCCACATGCTTGAATTTCATTCACCACATTAAAAATTACTTTCAGGCAAAAGTCATGATGTTCTTTCCAAGATACAACTGTGTGGTTCTGTCCAAGCCACAGGGTCTTTGTGAGAGACCCAGACAGCGGTGGTGACTGGCGAACCGGGGTCCAATCAGAGGGAAACAAGAGACAGCATTCTGCAAATAAGCTAAGTATCAGGGCTGAGCAGGAAAGCGCCTGCGCGTTCCTGTTGGAAGTCACCCAGGCTCATGGCCCTGGTAGAGACAAGACCTTTCCATGTTCCAATGGCTACAGGCTTGCCACAGGCACCTCAGTGGAGTGCCTCAGAGGCAGAGGAGGAGCACAGTCCAGGGTTGAAGTTCTTGTTTCTTTCTTTCTTTTTTTTTTCTTTTTGGTTTTTCGAGACAGGGTTTCTCTGTGTAGCCCTGGCTGTCCTGGAACTCACTCTGTAGACCAGGCTGGCCTCGAAC
>JADRCD010196238.1:0-33555 GCA_019843815.1 Montemys delectorum | reverse complement strand
TCCCTCCTTCTCCTCTTCTTCCTTTCTTCTCCTCCTCTTCCTTCTGCTCCTCCTCTTCTCTCTCCTCTCTCTCTCTTCCTCTTCCTTCTCCCCCTTTTCTTCCTCTTCCTATTATGTCCTAAGAATAAAACCACATCCCCAAATGCATCTGAGGGCTCATTTTTGTTGCACTGTAAAATCCATTCCATGAGCAAATGCTTTTCATTCATTCCTTTCTACTATGGATGGACCATTTTCCTTCTTTTTAAGGGTCAAAAGGGACAGTTTGGGGCACAAAAGTAGGTAGCCTCAACCTTAGTCACTTCCCACTCACAGCATGGAAGCTCTAAGTCTGAGACCAGTCAAAATCCTGTGTAGATGAGTTCCTTATTGCTCCACTCTCACGAGGAGAGGAAAGACCCTAACTCTTTCGCCTTCCGTGAGGCCACACTGGCAGGATCTGGTCAAAGACTTTGACAAAGCACCTGGGAAAACCAACCTAAAGGAGGAAAGGCTTGTTTTGGCTCGCCATTTGAGGGTATAGCCCACTACAGGAGGGAAGGCATTTGGTGGTAATTGAATTCTGTCCCTAGTGGGGGTTGTCTTAGTTACGTCTCTATTGCTGTGACAAAACCCCATAACCAAAGCAACTTTCTAAAAGAAAATATTTAATCTGGTGATTATGTTTCCAGGGGCTTAGAGAAGAACTATAAATCATTGTAATATTTATTCTTTATAATTTGTCCAACCTGTGGGATTCTGCTATAGCAGCAAAAGGACCAAAATGCTACTTCAGACCTCTTACCCCTCTCAGCCCCATTCACAGATGAGGGAATGGAAAAGGGCAGAAACTTGGCCACGCCACAAAGGAAGTGTCCAACATAGGAGTTAAATTTGGAGGGAGGCTCTTGAAGTCCACACTCTTGGCCTTATGCTGGATGGGGAGAAATAAAGAGGAAAATATATCTGCAATTCACAAATCAAACAGTGGATTCAGTATTTGTATTTGATAGATAAAAAAAGATGAAACGAGGCAAAGGACAGGCCCAGTCACCACAAAAGAACTAGTAGAAAAAATTAACTGTTAATATATTATAAAGCATCTCATCTCAGTGGCAGGCAGAGAATAAAAATCAAGGCTTCAGGTGGTTTCTCGGTTACCTTTCCTTTGCTGTGAGAGACACCATGACCAAAGCAACTTATAGAAAAAAGAGTTTATTGAGGCTTACAATCTCAGAGGATGAGCCCATGGCCACCATGACAGGGAGTATGGCAGCAGGCAGTAGCTGAGAGCTTACATCCTGATCAGCAAGCACCAGGCACGAAAAGAGGGAAAGAGGAGGGGAGGGAGAGAGGAAGGGAGAGTGGGAGAGAGAGACAGAGAGAAAAGTGGAGAGAGGGGAGAGAGAGAGGGGAGAGAGAGAGAGAGAGGAAGGGAGAGTCCACCTACAACAAGGCCACACCTCCTAATTCTTCCTAAACAGTTTCACCAACTGAGAAGCACATATTCAAACATATGAGCCAATGAGAGCCCTTCTCATTTGAACCACCACAGGCTCTGAGAATGTTGCTAAGAATATCTCTTCTGTATTCATCTGCAGTGCACACACTAGTACAAATATAACATCAGAGGCTAATGGTATACATCTTTCATCGTTTGGGGGCATTGCAGTAACACCGTCCAAGATGACTATACCTCTAGCAGTGTTAGGAGTTTCTGAAACTCCAAATGCTTAGAGTCATTTGGTGTCATCAGTCTTTTGATATGTGAAGCTACGTGTTGGTGATTATTTGGTGTGCAGCTCTGCAGAACCTCACAGCTTAAAGTAGGCGTGCTTTCTTACATTCAGGATTTCATTTCACACTTGTAACTCTGTAGCACCTGGAAAGAAGTCCCACAAGAACACTCAAGCTAACAACTGTAACATACAAGCAGAGGGCCTAGCACAGACCCATGCAGGCTCCTTGATTGCTGCTTCAGTCTCTGAGCGCACCTCTGAGGCCTGCTCAGTTGATTCTGTGGGCCGTGTTCTCCTGGTATCCTCAAGCCCTCTGTGGGTCCTACGATCCTTCCTCCCCCTCTTCTGCGGGGTTCCCACAAGCGCTGCGTAATGTTTGCCCCTGGTCTCATCAGCTGTAGGAGGAAGCCTCTATGATGACAATTGGACTAGACACCAACCAATGAAGACAGTAGAATATCATTAAGAATCATTTCACTGACTTTTTTTTTTCTTTTTCTCTTTTTGCCAGCTGTGTTTGGCTCTGCCCTAGGTCTCTGAGCCATCCAGCTTCCTCTTCCTGGCTATCCAGGCAATGTGGTGTCGGGAGCCAGGTAAAGTCAAAGCAGGTCAGGATCTGTTGGCAGATTTCCTGAACTGCTGAGGCATTCACAGAACCATAAGAGGAGCTACACTTGAATCTCAAGGTGAGGACTGAAAGTTCTATTGACCTTGGTGGAAGGAACAGGGATGTTTTTGAATAAGAACAGATGTACTGTATATATTTCAGCAATTGCTTCTGCTTGCTTGTGGCTTTTCTTCCCACGGTACAATGGGGTATAAAAAGGCTATGAAGAATAAATGCAGAGCTGCTGCAGCACCCACTGGCAGTCCTCCCAAATCTATCTCTTGTCTTTGTATCTTTTTTCTATCTTTCCTATAATCATTCTCACTCTCCGCTCGGAGAATGTTCGATTTCATGCCAGAGGGTCCGGCACAGTCTATCATGGGCTCCCTCCCATGGTTAGGCCAGTTTTCAGTTGGCCACTCCTACAACCTCTGAGCCACCACTGTCCCATCGGATCTTGCAGGCAGGGCAGGTTGTAGGTCAAAGTTTCATGGTTGGGTTGGTGTCCCAGTCCCACCGCTGGGAGTGTTGCCTGGTTACAGATGACAGCCATTTCAGACTCAGTATCCTCTGCTACTAGGAGTCCTCCCTAGGATCACCCTCACAGGTTCCAGGAAGTCTCAACTGCACTGGGCTTCCACATCACCCTCAAAATGCCCCTAGTTCTAGCCATCTTTCTCTTGGGGCATTTTTGTTTGTTTGTTTGTTTAGATTTATTGATTTTATGTATATGAATACACCATTGCTCTCTTCAGACACACCAGAAGAGGGCATCAGATCCCATTACAGATGGTTGTGAGCCACCATGTGGTTGCTGGAAATTGAACTCAGGACCTCTGGACCTGTGCTCTTAACCACTGAGCCATCCCTCCAGCCCCTCTTGGGGCATTTTAAATCAGGTATTTGTCTCATTGTTGCCATTGATGTATAACAAATCTTTATATAGTATAGATATTGACTCCTCAGATATGTGGTTTGTAAATACTGTTTCCAAATTCATACACTGCCTTTTCACTGTTCATTGTTTTCTTTCGGTGTGTATAAATATCATACCCAAGAAACTATCACCAAACCCAATGTCATGAAATTAACTTTTACTCCGTTTTCTTCTGGAGCCTTATGGTTTCAGGTCCTTTTCTTTTCCTTTCATCGTGTGTGTGTGTGTGTGTGTGTGTTGTTCTTGTTCATGTGTGTGTATGTATGTGTGAGGGCACACACATGCATATGTGACACGTGTGCACATGCATGTGGAGACCAGGGGTTGATGACAGGAGTTATCTCCAACTCTTTTACTTTACTCACTGAGTCAGTACCTCTCAGTCAAACCCGGAGCTCAGCAATATTGCTACTCTTGCAAGCCAGATAGATGGCTTCTGTGGGATTCTCTGTCCCTGCCTTCAGAGGCTGGAATTACAGGCAGATGATACACTCAAATAAATCTTTTATCTTTATGGCCATTGATGTCTGACAGAAGTGCAAGGCTGCACTGTGGGAAATGACAGCATCTTTTGATGATCTGGGCTGGGAGAATTGAATATCCACATCCAGAATACTTGATTCCTAGCTTACAGCATAGAGAAAAGCTGAAAGGGGTGAAAGACCTGAATGGAAAATCTCCAGGGAGACCCTGGGGAGGCAGCTCTGTCGTTTAGGATTATTATTATTTGATTTATTTTTGTTATTTGTATTTTGATTATTTATATTTGATTATCATTTATTTTATTTAGGATTATTATTATCTCCTTTTCTCATTCTAACTACAGGTTTGCTAATTTTGTTGACTTTTCAAAAATAGGAGCTCAGCTTTACATTTCTGTTGTTTTTCTTCTGTATTCCATTTATTTCTAGTCTAATATTTTTCTTTATGTTATTTACCTTGGTATATTTTTAAAGTTTTTGTTCTTTGTCATTTTCATAGATGCATTAAATACATCTTAATCATATCTGCCCCTAATATTTTCCTTCCAACTCCTCCCACTCCCTTCTCTAGTGTGGCTTCCTTCCATCTTCATTTTCTGTCTTTTGATCTATAACGCACTGAGTCTAATCAGTGAAAGCCATATCATGTGTGCATGGCTGTGGAGTTATCCACCCAGGCCTAGACAACCTTCCAGTTGCCACCCCTCAAGGAAAAGTGACTCTCTCACCTGTCACGGCCTTCAGTTATCAATAGTTCTTTGGCTAGAGGTGGAGCCTCAGGATCCCTCTTCACATCCATGCTGAAATTTTCAAGTAGCTTGATCTGCTATGAGTTCACGTGTACAACAGCCATATCCTTATCCTGTCCTGAGTACAGTATTTCACAGTGCTCCTTCCTGTCCTGTGACTCTTACATTCTTCCTACCTCTCCTCCATGGTGTTCTCTGAGTCTTGCTAGAGGCAGGGCATACAGGTGCTTCACCTATGGGTGAGGATTCACAATCACTTCTGAACTCTCTGAAGTGTTTTACATCTCTACATTAAAAAGTAGCAAAAAATGCATGAACATAGATAAACATAAACATAACATATAGGCTGCACTGACTCCCCACCCCACACACACACCCTGCCCCACTCAAGCTCCGGCACTCCATATTTATTTCATATATGTGGGTACACTATCATTGTCTTCAGAGACAGCAGAAGATGGCATTGGATGCCCATTACAGATGGTTGTGAGCCACCATGTGGTTGCTGGGAATTGAACTCAGGACCTCTGGAAGAGCAGTCGGTGCTTTTAACTGCTGAGCCATCTCTCCAGCTCCCAGCTGCACTCACTTAAAGAGCTTGTGATCAGCCGGGCAGTGGTGGCGCACGCCTTTAATCTCAGCACTTGAGAGGCAGTGGCAGGCGGATTTCTGTGTTCAAGGTCAGCCTGGTCTACAGAGTGAGTTCCAGGACAGCCAGGGCTACATAGAGAAACCCTGTCTCAAAAAAAAGAAAAGAACTTGTGATCAAGATGATGAGTTCCCAGAAAGGGAACATGACTTTGTCCAAGTCTCAGGGGCACCAGAATATGTTCACATTAAAAAATGACAAGTTTGATAAGAGTGTTCAGAGCACAAAAATCAACACAAAACTTAATGGTGGAGTATGTCAACGCTACAAAGAAGTTCTTGAATGGCATATAAATCATGGCAAATACAAACCATTGTCAAAGCTTAAAAAATGTATTAAGTGCTTACAAAAGATAGTGAAAGATTTTGGACACCTGTGTAGGCCATGTGCCTTTGGGGTTTGTGAAAAATGTGGAAAGCTCATCCATGTTCGTTGATGTTCCATTTACAATAGCTAGGAAATGGAATCAGCATAGATGTCCTTCAACCTACAAGTGGATAATGAAAATGTGGTACGTGGTGCATGTATACTATGGAATGCCATTCAACTGTAAAGAAAAATGAGATCATGAACTTTGAAAGCAAATGAATGAAAATAGAGAAGTTCACATTAGCGATGTAACTCAGACACAGAAAAATAAACGTCACATGTTCTCTCTCATTGAAGACTCTCATAGCTCCAAATAAAATAATAAATAAATAAATAAATAAATAAATCATATCCTGGGCCGAAAAACCAGCGCTCAGTTCAAGTATACGTGGATCACACAGGTCTCC
The DNA here is from genome assembly GCA_019843815.1 of Montemys delectorum. NCBI lineage: Eukaryota > Metazoa > Chordata > Mammalia > Rodentia > Muridae > Montemys > Montemys delectorum. The sequence continues at coordinate 27,637 of JADRCD010196238.1, read as the reverse complement.
CACTGCTCAGCCAATTCTGCTCACCTGTGAATGAGAACTAAGAGCCCTGAGTGATAAAGACAGAAGAGACTGTAGCAAAGAATCCAGGAGGCCTTCAAATATCTAATAAAAATTGCCTCCTTTGACAATGAATGGCCCATTTTGATCGGACGGAATGAAGAAAGAGAGGAACACTTACGCGAAGGAGCCGTCTCGCGGGTGACGAAGCGGTCTCTTCAGGCTGTAGTCTCAGGGAGCTCTACCCGACTCGTCTGGGGGTCCGTCCGGCAAGGGTCCGTACCTTGGGTCCCACGTTGAAGTGCCACCTTGTCCCGTCCCGCGGGACTCAGTTATTCGGGGTTCGAGGGGGACCATGCCTGTAAAGGTAAAATGGGCGAGAGAAAGGACGAGACCAAGCAAAGGTTGTCAAGGTCTACTTTACTTAGAGCAAACTGCTCAATATATACTTCACAGGAGCAGAAAAAGGGAGGGGTGGGGAGCAATGGGTAATCGGCCATCTGGCAGATACTGCCAGGGCCCCCCCACCCCCCCGGAACATTTTGTGAGTCATCTCGGAAGGTCTTGATACACTGCCTCCTGGTAAACAGGCACAGGATGTTTTTAGACAAGGTGAATGTCAGGCAGTTTTCAGGCTAGTTGAGGGGCAGGGGGTCAGGTGGCCATGCCTTGGCTCCCAACAAATGGGAAGTATAAATTTGCTTAGTAAGTTATACCATTACTATGTAGTTTAAGTCAATAAACTCAAATCGTACATTCTGAATAAATCAAATCTGCACTGGTTCCTCATGGGATTAATTTTTAAATAGCTCTGCAGGCAAAGAATGCTCTTGAATAGGCAAGTGAGATAATTCAGGTGTAAGAGCCTGTAGTTACTTACTGGACTAAGGTTACCTGATAAGGCAGGCAATAAATTAAACCAAGGTTGGTGGGGCCACAATAAGACTGGGGCTGTGCTAAATGTAGCTATCTCCTGAGAGGCTCTGACAATACCTGACTAATACAGATGTAGAGGCTCACAGCCATTCATTGAACTGAGTACACGGTCACCAATGAAGGAGCTAGAGAAAGGACCTACGGAGCTGAAGGGTTTGCAGCCCCTTAGGACGAACAACAATATGAACTAACTACTACCCTCAGAGCTCCCAGGGACCCAACCACCAACCAAGGACTATACAGGGTGGGACTGATTGTTCTGGTAGCATGCGTATAGTAGAGGATTGCAAGTTCTATCATCAATAGGAGGAGAGGACCTCGGCCCTGTGAAGGTTCTGTGCCCCAGTGTAGGGGAATGCCAGAGCCAATAAGTAGGAGAGGGTGGGGTGGTAGGCATGGGGAGTGGGGAGGCAAAAGGGGTTTGTTCTTGTTGGTTTTATTTGTTTGTTTGTTTGTTTGTTTGTTTGTTTTTTGGAGGGGAAACTGGGAAAGGAGAAATTTACATGTAAATAAAGAAAATATCTAATAAAAAAAAGGAAAAAATCATATCCTGGAGTAATTGCAGAAAAAATAAAAAAGAATCATTGCTGGTGCAGGGGATGGGGAGCAATAGAGATGAAAATAGCAGGATACAAATGATCTGAATTAGGAAGAGGGGGCTCTAAGGAAATGGAGTTAGAGAAATACAGAAGAAGGAGGGAGGGTCGTGCTCACCTCGGCAGCACATACACTAAAATTGGAATGATACAGAGAAGATTAGCATGGCCCCTGCACAAGGATGACATGCAAATTTATGAAGCATTCCGTATTTTTGGTCATCAATGGGAGGAGAGGCCCTTGGTCTTGTAAAGGCTCAATGCCCCATGTAGGGGAATGCCAAGGCCAGGAAGCAAGAGTGGGTGGGTTAGTGATCAGGGGGAAGGGGGAGGGCATAGGGGGTTTTCAGAGGGGAAACCAGGAAAGGGGATAACATTTGAAATGTAAATAAAGAAAATACCTAATAAAAAGAAATACAACAATGAAAGGCCCCGGGATAATAGATGATGTGTTTTATATAGATTATGTATGCATGCTGAATAATACATATATGAACCTATGTGTATATATGCATGTTAAATATAAATGTATAATACATACCATGTATTTGAGGGTCTAGGAAAAGTAAGTAATCTGTAGCCATGGAAAGCTTTTCATTGCTTGTATACAAGTGGAGTTTGTGAGGGCTGACGAGATGGCTCAGCGGGTAAGAACTGACTGACTGCTCTTCCGAAGGTCCTGAGTTCAGATCCCAGCAACCACATGGGGGCTCACAACCACCCATAATGAGATCTGATGCCTTCTTCTGGTGCATCTGAAGACAGCTACAGTGTATTACACGGGAGCAAGCAGGGCTGGAGCAAGCGGGGCCATCCTGAGTTCAATTCCCAGCAGCCACATGATGGCTCACGGCCATCTGTACAGCTACAGTGTACTCATACACATAAAATAAATGAAATAAATCTTTTTTAAAAAAACAAGTGGAGTTTTTGGATTTCCCACAAGGCATCTTTAAAGGACTTTACAATGTGATAGGTATGATCTATTTCCTGACATAAAAATCCTATCAAATGGTATCATTAAAATACATATTTCATTGTTTTATAAAAAAGGAGGGAGGGTAAAATAATACTATAGTAATAATATCTCTAAAAAGTCATAAGGAATAATAACTATTTACATAAAATCTATAATACACATAAATCAGTATATAAATACACATATGTAGTTTAAATGGATTTTTCTCATCTGAGTTGACAATGCTTCCTCCAACAGCCAAAGCCCACCTAGAGAAATCCCTGATACCAGGCATGAAGACTCCCTCTTTTTTGAGTTGTTGGCCAGGGTTGTCCAAGAGATTCCCAAAAAATACAGGCTATTACCATTACCTTTCTTTGGCCCTAAGAGGAGGAAGATCAATCTCTATTACTAAAGATATAATGCATTTTAGACACAGGGCCCAGAAGCACAGCAGTGGCACACATACCTTGGCGGTAACCAACAGCTCTATATTTGGACTTAAGACCCACTCAACAAGAGGGAAGCCATGCCTAGTACCTGGAACGGAGCAACTACACAGGGCTAGTGACATCATGGAGCTTGGAGGAGGACCCACAGCCATCATTGTACCAGCATAATCCCTAACTAGACTCTAAATATTTGTCTTTATGTCAACAAACAACAAATTATTATATTATTATATTAAATATTGATTATTGTATTATATAACAATTAAATAGTTCTTACCTCCCCCCATCAAGGAAACCTTTCTTTGCAACAGACAGAGACCATTACATGCAGAGTTGTGTAGCCTACTACCAATGAATACATCTAGGAAAAAAAAAAACAGCCCCTAAGGTTCAGGAAACATTTCAGAGAAAAGGACAGAAAGACTGTGAGAGCCAGACAACAAGGATTTTGGTGTGAGGCTATTTCTCCTAGTAACTCAGAAGTTACACTCATAAGGTTTCACAAACGTGTCTGCCTAAACATGACCTAAACAAGATCAAGGACAACAGATATGCCAAAGTGAACAGGGAAAACCCCACAAAGGCCTTAACTCTACACAAAGAACTAAGGGCAACTAAGGAACGTTGCCAGTGGGAGAATGCACTCATTCCTAACTGCTTCGTGCTGAAGGGAAATGGTAAGAGAAAGGGGAAGAGTGGGGTGTTGTGTTCAAGGCCTTCTGACTTTAGATGCCTCTCAGTTCCTTAAGCCTATGCATTGTTCCCCAACTGAAACTCTCTTCTCTGTGATAACTGCAGCCTGTGTCAAGTTGACACACAAAACCAGCCAGTACACTATGCATTGGCTTTTGGGGCTCATCTGGTTGCAGGACTACGAGGGATTGATAGTCCTCAGTCAGGAGGAGCTGAGTCAGGGATGGTACTCTTCCTGAAACTGATTAGAAGGGAATCTTAAAATACAAGGACCCCCTCCCAAAAAAAAATACAAGGACCAAGGGCTGGAGAAATGGCTCAGTGGCTAGGAGCACTGACTGCTCATCCAAAGGTCCTGAGTTCAATTTCCAGCAACCACATGGTGGCTCACAACCATCTGTAATGGGATCTGATGTCCTCTTCTGGTGTGTCTGAAGACAGCAACAGTATACTCATATAAATAAAATAAATAAATCTTTTTTTAAAAAAATACAAGGACCAAAAATTAAAGCTAGAGCTATCATGGTAAGGGGTCCCAAAAAGGTGGTTATTGGTATTACCCATGTGTCTCATAACCTTGTTCATTTGGATGGAGGAGAGGCCATAATCTGATTTTTTTAACTGTCTGGCATTCTCCCTTTGACACTTGATACATTTGTGTAGACGCATCACCCCCCAGCTCCTCTCATAACACAGATTCCTCCCTTTTCTGCCATAGTGAAATCTAATCCCTGTCTATTTTATATTACTGCGGCTGCCAGGGAGTCTAACTGAGTCTGGAGATTCTCAATGCTGTTATGTACCAAGGTCAGATCAGCCTTGATTTGTTGGGAAAAGTGGCTGTGTTGGACTTGGAGTCCTATGGCCCTTCCCCCCGGGACCACAGCTCTTGTCATGGTTACTCCTAACAGTAGTGGATGTAATATTTCATCCCCTTTGATTCAGATAGGAGTGGGCTGGTGGTTTATTTCCTTCCCACGGATGACTATAAGATTTAGAGCTAAGTATACAACTTGGCACATGGGGTAATTGATGGGGTAGAAGGACAAGAGGCCATTGGGATACAAAATAGGTGCTATTTGAGGTGCTCTGGAGTTGGAGACTAACCTGGTGTGCAGCTGGGAGGTCTCACACAGTCGGCTTATACAGGCAGGGCCCAGAGACAGGCCTGGGGCATCAAGTCATTGGTTAAAGGGATTTTAATTAAGCCTATGTCCCGAATACACAGCTTGTCTTGCTGTCAGGTAGATCCAACAGTCTTTTTCTAGATCAGGTTGTATTTTAGAGAGCATCTTGTAAAAAGCATTTATGAAAGGCAGCATTTCAAAGAGGGGAGCATGGGGATCAAAGGGGCTGCTTGAGGTTTGGCTGGCCTGTTTTTATCTGAGAGAGAGTTTTATTATTAGGGGAGGGGCCAAGACTTTCCATGGATCCAAGGTATGAACAGAGACGGAGATGTCTACAGCCTTCACCTCCTGGCAGAGGGTGGCCTTTGTAGGGAGGTCATTTTGCAATTAGATAACCATTGGAGGCCAAAATTCCATTTCCCAGAGTTTAAAAGCTTTTAAGCTTAATTATCCATACTATTCCTTACTTCCTCACCCCATCTCTGGTCTATGTCCCAGGGGAATATGGTTACTGATTTGATGTAATCATCGGAAATCGGAGCCCCAGACCAGCTTCCAGATGGTGAAATTCTGCAGAAAAGCTATATAGCAGATCTCTACAACAGGCCTCAGGATCCTACTCTACATAGCTACAATGTGGCCTGTTTCTGTTGATGACCAGTCAAGACGGACTCTAGAGACCTGTACAGTTAGGTTCTGTGTTGTTGTCACTAAGTTATAACACTATCTGAAAGACACTAACTGGGCCTTCTTGCACTCAGGGTGTCATCTTAAGCTGTATAAAAGCTACAGTTTCCTCCTCAGTCCCAGAAATTATGTTACCTTGGATTCCAGAACAAGGTATCTCCCATTTAATATTTAGGTGATGGGGACTGGAGAGATGGCTCAGCAGTTAAGAATATTGGCTACTTTCCCAGAGGTCCCGAGTTCAATCCCCTCGCCTCCATCTTTGTCCAACTTCTTCTCTGAAATTATTCCTTGCTTTGGCCTCCCAAATGGGAGTGGCTGAAGGCAGAGGCACAGGGGCCCTCAGAGCAGCCGAAGGGGGGGGGGGTGTTCTGCAGGGTGACTAAGGTAGAGAGTCATCTGCAGGGTCAAAATTGGAGGTTGGTAGAATTTGAATGGTTTGGAGCCAAGACTTTGGTGGCTGAGGAAAACATGTTAGGCAGAGCAAGAATTATATAGAAAGGGTCAGCCAAAGAGCTTTGTACACACAGGACTTTGGACCACTTTCCATTCCATTTTATGAAGCTACCTAAACCAGTTATGATATTAGAATTAAAATTCTGAACTCTAGCCAATGGTTGTCATTGTCCAGGATATATCGAGGCTAGATTTGCATTGAAAGGTGAAAGAGAGTCACAAGGTCTCCATTCTCTTCGTTGGCTCTCCTTTAAGATAGCCTGTAAACAGGCTTTTGGCTGAGATAGTTTGGAACCCATGGTAGGTGTGGGATCAAGGTTAAAAAAATGAGAGTCGAATCCAGCTCCGAGGCATCCCTTGAATTTCAGATTGCCCAAATGTGCCTAGAAAGTAGGACAGGCATCCCCAGAGTCATACCTTCCAGGAGTCAAGAGATTTCCCAGTCTGTGGAAAACTCCGAGTTTTGGGGCCTCTGGGGATCTGTGGAAAGTTCCTGGAACTTTAGAGCGAATCTCAAAACCAAGAACTCCTGTGAGGCCTGGAAACCTACCCAGGGAGCCTCCTAGTTAGGTCCCATGAGTCACCCTGCCCGATACTTGGCTTTATCGGATGCCTGACCAAATGGAAAACAGCCTCTTATTTGGAGGTCTGACTGTGTCTAGATGAAGCCAAGAAAAGCGGGAGGAGAAAAGTCTTAGATTTTCTCAAAGGAAGGGAGATGATATAGACATCCCACTTAGGGCTGAGAGCTCTTATTCTCTGCATATTTACCAACTGTGGGTCTCTGTTGATTGCCACCTACTCTAAAATGCTTCTCTGAGAAAAGCTGACAGGTCCACTCACTGGCCAAACATTCCAGGCCAGACTCCACAGGTGAACACATATTCTCCATGTATAGTACTTTCCTTGAAATGTAAAATTAGTCTACTTAAGAACGTTATTCTTGAGCTGGAGAGATGGCTCAGCAGTTAAGAGCACTGACTGCTCTTCCAAAGGTCCTGAGTTCAAATTCCAGCAACCACATGGTGGCTTACAACCATCTGTAATGAGAATCGATGCCCTCTTCTGGTGTTTCTGAAGACAACTACAGTGTACTTACATATAATAAATAAATAAATCTTGGGGCTCGAGCAAGGGGGGTTGGAGAGAGAAGAAAATGTGTCTGAAGACAGATACAGTGTACTTACATATAGTAAATAGATAAATCTTTTTTAAAAATAGAAAAGAAAGAAAAGAAAAGAAAAGAAAAGAAAAGAAAAGAATGTTATTCTTTCTTAAATGCAGCTTTGTAGGTGTTTGTTGCCTTTAAAAAAAATTAGTACTTTTTATTTGGAACACCAAACATTTTGATGTCTTTTTTTTTATTTTCATTTATCTTAGAACATTTGTCAATTCCTTTATGATGGAGTCATTGATTGGTTGTTTAAGAATGTGTTGATTCATCTCCACATTCTTTGCTATTTCCCAAGTTTGCTTTTACTCCTGATCTTTAGTTATGTAGTTGGACAAAACACTTGGTCTGGTTTACACCTTAAACATTTGGTCATTTTGTATATTCTTTATATATGGTTCAGTGTTACACACATACATTTTATACAAATGTATCCAGTGTGTTGAGCATATCCCTCATAGTCCTATTTATCTCTCACATTTTCTTTATCCATTCCTCTGTTGTTGGAACTTAGGTTGGTCCCCTGGGTTAGCTATTCTAACTAGTACTCCAATACACCGGATGTCTAAGAAGAGTTTCTATCAGATGTGTCTGGGTAAGCATGTAAATTGTTGGACTGGATCATATAGTAGATACATTGTTTTTTAGGCACTTCCACGTTAATTCCCATAATGGTTGAACTAGTTAAGATTTCTGTCCTTGCCAGCATCTGTTGTCACCTGTCACTGTAACTGGAGAGAGATAGAATCTCAATGAAGTTTTTAATTTACATTTTTCTGATAGCTGGTGGTGTTAAACTTTTTGTTCTTTGTCTTTCTTTCTTTAATTTTTATTTTACTCACTTTATATCCTGATCACAGCCTCCTCCCCACTTCACACCCCTCCTTCTCATCAGGGAAGAGGAGGCCCCCCACCACCATGGGTACCAACCCAACCGGGCACATCAAATGGTAACAGGACTAAGCACAACCTCTCCCACTGAGGACAGACAGGCAGGCCAGCAAGGGAATAGAATACAAAGGCAGGCAACAGAGTCGGAGACAACCCCTGCTCCAATTGTTAGGGAATCCATCTACATGAAGACCAAGCTGTGCATCTGCTACATATGTGTAGGGAACCTAGGTCCAGCCAACGCACGCATTTTGATTGGTGGTTCAGTCTCTGTGAGCCTTCATGGGCCCCAGTTAGTTGACTCTGTGGGTCTTGTGGGGTCCTTGACCCCTCCAGCTTCCTCAATCTACCACCACACACGCACCCTTTCACAAGACTCCCCAAGCTCCCTGTGATGTTCGGCTGTGGATCTATGCTTCCATCAGCTGCTGGATGAAACCTTTCAGAAGGCAACTATGCTAGGGTACTTTCTGTAAGCTTAGTATAGTGTCAATAATAGTGTCAAGAGTTGGCTCCCTCTCAAGATGGGGTAGTCATTTGTTAGCCGTTTCTTCAATCTCTGCTCCATCTTTACCCCTGTACATCTTGTAGGCTGAGCAATTTTTGGATTGAAGATTTTTGTGGGTGGTTTTGTGTCCCCCTCCCTACACTAGAAGTCCTGCTTGGCTACAGGAGTTGGTCACTTCAGTCTCCATATCCCCCGCTTCTAGGATTCTCAGCTAAGGTAACCCTCAGAGATTCCTGGGAAGCATCCCATTCCCAGGTCTCCCTCAAGTCCCAGAGATTCATTCACCAATTTCCATTATCTCTCACAGCCCTCTCCCTCACTCACACTTGATCCCCATCCCTGTTCCCCTACTCACCCCCTTTCCCACCCAGTTCCCTCCTTCTACCCATCTCTGATGTCTATTTTACTTCCACTTCTGAGTGAGATTTATCCATCCTCCCCTGGGCCCTCCTCCTTGCTTAGCTCCTTTGGGTCTGTGGATTGAAGTGTGGTTATCCTGTACTTTGCGACTAATATCAGCTTACAAGTGAGTACATAGCATGCATGTCTTCTGGGCCTGGGTTACCTCACTCAGGATGAAATTGTCTAGTTCCATCCATTTGCCTGAAAATTTCAGGATATCCTTGTTTTCAATAGCTGAGTAGTATTCCACTGTACAAATGTACCACATTTTATCCATTCTTCAGTTGAGGGACGTCTGGGTTGTTTCTAGTTTCTGACTAGTACGAATAAACCTGCTATGAACACAGTTGAGCTAGTGTCTTGTGGTATGGTGGATGGTTATATGCCCAGGAGTGGTATAGCTGCATATTGTGGTAGAATTATTCCAAAGTTTCTGAGAAACCACCAGATTGATTTTCAAACTAGTTATACAATTTGCATTCCCACCAGCAGTGAAGGAGTGTTTCCCATGCTCCACTTCCTCACCAACATGAGCTGTCACTTGAGTTTTTTTATCTTAGCCATTCTGAGGTGTTTAAGATGGAATCTCAGCATTGTTTTGATTTGAGTTTCCCTCACGACTAAGGAATGCTGAACATTTCTTTAAGTGCTTTTTGACCATTAGAGTTCCCTCTGTTGAGAATTCTCTGTTTAGCTCTGTACCCCATATTTAAATTGAGTTATTTGGTATGTTGATGTCTCTGACTTTTGGTTAGTTTGGCTAAGTGTTTGTCTTCATTCTTTCCTTTTTTATTTTAGTATGTATATATGTATGCATGTATGTATGTATTTACTGTCACTTGTACTTCTTCATTTGAGATCTTCCTGCTCATTTCTTTTTTAAAAAAAAGATTTACTTATTATTATAAAATGAGTACACTGTAGCTGTCTCCAGACCACCAGAAGAGGGCGTTAGATTTCATTACAGGTGATTGTGAGCCACCATGGGGTTGCTGGGATTTGAACTCACGACCTTCAAAAGAGTAGTCGGTACTCTAACCCACTGAGCCATCTCACCAGCCCCCTTCTTGCTCATTTCTTCAGCTCATTTATAGATTGGGTTCTTTAGTTTCTCATCATTTATGGAGATTTTTCCTCCTCCCTTCCTCCTCATACTTGTGAGTTCTTTGTATATTGTAGATACTCAGATGAGTGTCTGCCAGAGTGCCTCGAATTCTGTAAGCTGTCTCCCCACTCCCCATCCTACTCACTTTTTTTTTTTTTTTTTTTTTGGTGCAGAAGCTTTTTGCTCCCAATGATTCCATTTGCCAATCATAGGTATTCTTCCCTGACCAACCGGAGCCCCATTCAGAAAGCCTTTGCCTATGTCTGTATCTTGAAATGCTTTTTCCTAGTTTTAATCTTCTTAAAAATCTTAAGATCCAAGGCATGCTGTGTGAGCCTGAGAAGAATATGTGTTCTGATCACGCTGAATAGAGCATGCTGTGTTGCTGGTTAGGCCAGTGGTTTACAGGGTTAATCCCAATCTCATGATAAGGGCTTGGGAGATTTCATGAGAACTGCTAGTCATCAGCCCACATTTGAAGGTCCAAGATGGTGGGTTCCAAAAGCAATAGCAACAATAGAGCAGACACACTCCCTAGCAAGAAGTGAGGGCATGCCAGCAAGAAGCCCACTTCTTCCCTGGACCTCCTCCTTCTGTCTAGGTCTCTACTAGGATATTCTGCCCCTTGTCAGAGAGCACTTTGCCTATCCGTTAACTCTTTCTAGAAGTGCTCTTGCAGACCTAATTAGAAACCAGAGGCATATCTTTTAGTTTAGATTTCATGGGTGTAGCTGTCCTGTCTTTGTTGAGTTATACTTTCATAACTTAAGTTGACTTTCTTATTTCATTTAGTTCTTTGTTGTTGTTTTTCTTTTAAGATTTATTTATTTATTTTATGTGAATACACTGTAGCTGTCTTCAGGCACTCCAGAAGAGGGCATCAGATTCTCATTACGGATGGTTGTGAGCCACCATGTGGTTGCTGGGATTTGAACTCAGGACCTTTGGAAGAGTAGTCAGTGCTCTTACCTGCTGAGGCATCTAACCAGCCCCTAGTTCTTTGTTTTTGTTCTCTTGGAAAACACTCATGTCTTTTTCGATTTGTTTGGACATAGTTATAATCATTCATTTTAATTCCTTGGACATTCTTCTAAGTTTTTCTCATTGGAGGCCATTACAATGGGATTAGTAACTTTTGTAGACATGTCATAGATTTTGTATTGTTTTTGTTTCTATGATGATATGTACTCATCTAGAATTAGTTTGTTGGGTCTTTCTTTTTCTTCCTTCTTTCCTTCCTTCCTTCCTTCCTTCCTTCCTTCCTTCCTTCCTTTTCAATCTACCTTTCTTCCAGTGGAGGTATTTGCAATATCTAGGAGAGAATTAAGTTGCAGTAGGGTTGTAATATTGTTTTCTCTGGAACTGATATTTAGGGCCTTGGGACCTATCCACAATATTCCTCTAAGAGTCTCCTACAGTCGGAAATAGCACATCACGTTCCGAAGGTCAGCACACTCTTTGCTGGTCTCTGCCTTTGCTCCTATCTAGTGTAACAGTTCACACCTTACCCTAGATCAGTTCATGTCTGATATCCACTTCTACGGCCTCCCACACACCTGGATTCCACATATCTGGGCACCTTACACTTGGTCAACTCCAGCCTTTCTCCCTGGGTCCACAGCTTTTGCTGAATATCCCTTAAGGGACCTGTAGACCTGGCCATTTTACCATGGGGCATTTCCAGCCTCTTCCTTGGGTCAGCAGCTTCACCACGTGTATTATGGGATTCCTAGCACCTGTGTGCCTTAGCCTAGGTAAGCTCTGACATCATCTCTGGGTCCATAGCTTTTCCCTCATATAGTAGGACTCTCTATGGCTTAGTGTTTTCTCATCAAGCTTCTTCCCCTTCCTGGTCCAAACCTTCAATCCTAATTCTCTATTTTTTTTTTCATTTTAAAACTTTTCTTGGGTTAGAGAGATGGCTCAGCAGTTAAGAGCACTGGCTGCTCTTCCAGAGGTCCTGAGTTCAAATCTCAGCAACCACATAGTGGCTCACAAGCATCTTCTGATGCTCTCTTCTGGTGTGTCTGAAGACAGCTACAGTGTACTTACATATAATAAATAAACAAATCCTTTAAAAAAACTTTTCTTATAGAACACTGATCATTTTTAATATTTTTGAAGGTAATTCATTGATAACTTTATTAAGGCTCAATTTTTAGGTATTTATCTTATTCCTTTGATTGAGCCATGTTCACTTGTGTTGTCACATGATTTGTTTGTATCTTTAACTCAAAGAGGCCACCTTATCTCATCTTTTTGGATGTATTTCACTTTGGGATACCTACCCAGCTCGTGCATCTTCTCTGGGTTGGGGTGTAACTTCCTTGTGACAGAGCTTTCCTGGCTTAGTTTTCAGTACTGTGATTCCCTCCTTCTTCATAATATATTCAATACTGACAGTTTTCTATGCTGCAACAAACCACTGGGCTCTTGGTTTTTCTCCACAATCCCCAAACAGCCAAAGCTTATTTCTTCAGCACTTCAAATCAGATGAGACAATAGCAGCCTCCCAGGTGGCCAGGGTTCTGGAAAGGTCTCTGTAGACTAACTATGGAGCAGAGACTGAAGGAAGGACAAGCCAGTCTGATATAGCTATCTCCTGAGAGGCTCTGACAATACCTGACTAATACAGAAGTAGAGGCTCACAGCCATCCATTGGACTGAGTACAGGGTCCCCAATGAAGGAGTTAGAGAAAGGACCAATGGAGCTGAAGGGTTTGCAGCCCCTTAGGACGAACAACAATATGAACTAACCAGTACCTTCAGAGCTCCCAGGGACTAAACCACCAACCAAGGAGTACACATGGTGGGACTGATTGTTCTAGCAACATGTGTATAGTAGAGGATTTCAAAGTCCCTCATCAATGGGAGGAGAGGCCCTTGGCCCTGTGAAGGTTCCATGTCCCAGTGTAGGGGAATGTCAGGGCCAATAAGTGGGAAAGGGTGGAGTGGCAAGCAGGGGGTGGGGAGAGGCAACAAGGGTTTGTTCTTGTTTTGGAGGTTTTTTTGTGGGGGGGGGACTGGGAAAGGAGAAATCATATGACATGTAAATAAAGAAAATATCTAATTAAAAAAAAAAAGAAGAAAGGTCTCTGTATGTTTCACTCTTTTCTTTGCCTCTGAAAGAGTTGGTTTTTCTCCAAGAGGAAACTGGCTTTTGACACTAAGGACCACTTAGAACACATAAGTCTGTTTCAGTGGAGCTGGACGTGGCTTGATCTTACCTGGAGATTTGTGACCGGAAAGCAGAGTGCTCCCAAAGGTATTCTGGACCATGTGTTATAGTTAGTGTCTTTGTGAGGGAATTAGGTCTTTGAGTTCTATTATAGAATTGTATTCTATTTTATGACATTGTAATTTATGACATTTAAATGGCTCAGCGGTTAAGAGCACTGACTGCTCTTCCGAAGGTCCTGAGTTCAAATCCCAGCAACCACATGGTGGCTCACAACCATCCATAATGAGATCTGACACCCTCTACTGGGGTATCTGAAGACAGCTACAGTGTACTTACATATAATAAATAAATAAATCTTTGGGCGGGAGTGAGTGGGGCCGAGAGAGAAGAAAAAAAAAAAGGTGTCTGAAGACAGCTTCAGTGTACTTACATATAATAAATAAGTAAATCATTAAAAAAAAATTCATTCTTGCTGAGCCTAGTGATGCATACCTCAAATCTCTGAACTTGGTGGGAGGGGTAGAGGCAGAAGGATCAGAAGTTCAAACTCCAGTTAATAAGAGGTTCAGGCCAGTTCAGACTGCATGAAATTCTTTCTCAAAAATAAATAAAATTCACTCTCTAACATCTTAGAAGTTTGTTTTTCTGGAATATTTAAATGCAATTGAGTTTTGCCTATTGATACCTTAGAAAACTGACAAACATTTAGAGCACCTTAAAATTTTTGCCTGTAGTTCACTGTGTATGTAGAAAAAGATAATTTGTCTTACCCTTGCCTCAACTGAGTCTTCAAAGTGTCATTTTTCTTTCTTCACTCCTAGATATGTTGGCTACAGGTCTTTATCATGCTCTACATTGGACTAAAGATGTTCTCCTCTATTGCTAGTGTGATTTAAAATGGATTTTTATTGAAAAAATTCATAGAATATATTTTGATCATTTTATCTTCCCCCATCCCCCCAGATCGTCCCCACCTCCCTTCCCTCCAAACTTTATGTTCTCTCTCTTTACCTCTCTTTAAAAATAAAGCAAACAATAAAAAAAGGAAACGTACAAATTCCCCCACAAAGATAGAAATCAAATAAACAAGAAAAGGCCAGTAAGTCAAAAAACTAAAATTAAAACAATAAAAGCCCAAACAAAGCAAAAGGAAACAAAATCTCTACAAAAATACCACTGAGTTCATTTTATGTTGGCCATCTACTTCTGGGCATGGGGCCTGTCCTGAAGTGTGGTTAATATATCCAGAGAGACTTCATCGGAGAAAACTGGCTTCTCCCTTGCCCTGGGTATCAATTGCAGGTAGCTTCTTGACTGGGTGTGGGAGTCCATGTCTGCTTCCCCTTCTCAGGGCTGGAATCTCATCTGACTTGAACCTGTGCAGATCTTATGGTCTCTGTGAGTTCATATGCTCAGAATCCTGTTGTGTCTGGAAGACACTATTTCCTTAGACTCAATCATCACCTCTGTCTCTTAAAATATTTCCATGTCCTCTTCTTCATAGATCCCTGAGCCTTTGTGTGGAGTGGCAGGCGGGGGGTGGGAGGGGGGTGTTGATGTAGACATCTCATTTAGGACTAAGTGCTCCAAAGTCTTCCCCACTATCAAGGACTTGAAAGATGCAGGGGATGTGGTTCCCACCACATCTCCCTTTAACTCTCCTATCTGGCCAGTGCAGAAGACAGATAGATCATGGAGAATGACAGTTGATTATCAAAAACTAAATCAAGTAGTAACTCCAATTGCAGCTGCTGTACCAGATGTAGTTTCTTTACTTGAACTAATTAACACATCTCCTGGTACCTGGTATGCAGCCATTGATCTGGCAAATGCCTTCTTCTCAGTACCTGTCCATAAGGACCACCAGAAGCAATTTGCTTTCAGTTGGCAAGGCCAGCAGTATATCTATACAGTTTTGCCTCAAGGATATATTAACTCTCCTGCCCTGTGTCATAACTTAGTTAGAAGAGATCTTGATCGTTTGTCTCTTCCACAAGAGATCGTTGCTCTCTTATAGAACCCAAGACTTCCAGCCCAGGGATGGCACCACCCACAAGGGGCCCTACCCCCTTGATCACTAATTGAGAAAATACTCCACAGCTGGGTCTCATGGAGGCACTTCCCCAACTGAAGCTCCCTTCTCTGTGATAAATCCAGCCTGTGTCAAGTTGATACACAAAACCAGCCAGTACAATTGACCCCTTGTCAACTTGATACACAAAAACATCACCCCTGCACATTGTCCAGTTGTGAGTCTGTTTTTGTTCCCATCTACTGCAAAAAGAAGTTTCTCTGATGATGTCTGAGTGATAAACTGATCTATAGGAATAGGAAGATGTCATTAGGAGTCGTTTCATTCCTTTAGCAAAATAACAGTATTTTGCTGTTTTCCTCTAGGCCATGGCCTATCTAGTCTCAGGTTCTTGGCCACTTTAGCAGTGCAGTTATGGTTTCCATTTTCATGTAGCAGGCCATAAGTTCAATTAGAAAGCAGTTGGTTACTTCCATAACATTTGTACCTCTATTGTACCAGCATATCTTGCAGGCAAACTACTATTGTAAGTTGCACATTTTATAGCCGGGAGAGATGAGCTTCTTTCTCCTTGTGTAGTACAGCATACCTTCAAGGACCATGAATGATAGTCAGTAGAGGTAAAGCTAGTTAAGCACCAACTTGACTTCTTTAGGTTTGATCACAGATGCAAATGGTGTCTTCAGGGCTTTGCCACCAATCTATGGATAGTAACACATACCTTTGGCAATCATCTGTAATGTTTTGGAGTTTCCATGGGGACCCTTTTGCCAATGACTCAACAAGATATAACCTATTCTTGGTACTGGAGATTTTACTTGGGGCATAAAATGTCTAGTTGGGGCATTATCTCACCTATTTTTGGTGAGTTCATTTAAATTCCTTTCATATTATATAGATATATATATACACATATATATGTATACATACTCATATATATGTATATATACACATATACATATATACATATATAATGAATATATGTGTGTATATATATATAGTGTATGTGTATGTGTATAATGTGTAGAGTATTCTACAGTAGTAAGTTTCTATATGGTTTTTCAAATGGCCTTTAATGTTAGTTGTCCCTCCCCATATTCCCTCTGTGGTGGTTTCAATAGGTTTGGCCTCCATGGACTCATGGGTTTGACTGTTGGCCCACAGGGAGTGGCACTATTAGATGGTATGGCCTTATTGGAGTAGGCGTGGCCTTGTAGGAGAAAGTATGTTACTGTGGGGGTGGGCTTTGAGGTCTCTGTGCTCAAGCACCACCCAGTGTAGAATGAGAGCCTCCTCCCAGCTGCCTGCAGAAGACAGTCTCTTCCTGGTTGTCTTCAGGTCAAGATGTAGAACTTTTGGTTCCTCCTGCACCAAGTCTGCCTGCCCAATGCCATGCTTACCACCATGATGATAATGGACTGAACCTCTGAAACTGTAAGCCAGCCCCAGTTAAATGTTTGCCTTTATGAGAGTTGCCTTAGTCATGGTGCCCCATTACAGTAATGAAACCTAAGATACCCTCCTTTACCCTTCTTTTCTATTCTCTTGCTTTTTAGTTTTCTTATTCTTTCCCCTTGTCTCTCTGTTACAATATGCAACAAAATCTTTATCACAGAGAGGTGTTGTATTACTTTAAATGCTTATATCCCACCCTCCGAAAAACCCGGCTTGCCTGTAATAAAATACAGCTTCTGTCCTTGAGTTTGTTTGTTCAGATTATGTTTACTGATTTATGTATGTTGAACCATCCGTATAGCTCTAAGATATAACTGACTTGATCATGGTGGATTGCAGGCATATATTTTTCACAACCTACTTTAATAAGGGTTCAACCTCCCCTCTTGCCTATCACCTACCAGAGGTAGTCGAAGTGGGAGAAGTGGACCTGTTTAGAAATAGTTTGGGGCGGGGGGCAATTCCAATCTTCATTGTTCTCAGTCCAGTCCGCTAGCAAACACCAAACATGAATCAGCAGCTGCAGTGCCATCCACTCGGGGCAAATACCACACATGAATCAGCAAGGCCAGTTCAGTCCAGAAGAAACTGCAAGGCTTGTCAATTGGCCTGAGTCTGCAAAAGCATCAAGAAGCCACAGGAATCTCACTGGGAAGTTCTTTGGTGAGTTTCTCTCTATGAAGTCACCACAAGCGAAGCTCAGCAACATAGTGTAAGGTGAACCAATCCATACGTGTCCTCAGCAAGCAAAGACTAGCAAGTAGGAGCAAAGCAAACCAATGTTAGTGCGCCCACTGTCTGTGGGGTCGTATTTATATTCTTTCTAAATATCATGAGTCTTTTCACGTGTTTGCTATAGCAGAGTAGCCTTTTACCTGTGTCTGCTTCAGCAAAACATTCTTTCACCTGTCTGCTCCAGCAAAACATCATTATAACCTAAGTTGCCAAAGAAACCAGAAATTTTCACTTTAGTGGATAATCTTTCCAATATGTTCTTGAATTTAGTTTGCAAGTATTTTATTGAGGGATTTTGCATCCATGTTCGTTAGATGTGTCGGCCTGTAATTTTCTTTTTAAAATTTTAGATGTATTTTTATTTGCTTACATGTATGAATGATTTGCCTGTATGTGTATGCACACCCTGTACATGACTGGAACCTGAGGAAATCAAAAGAGGGCTTCAGGTCCCATGGAACTAGAGTTGCAGGTGGCTGTGCCCCACCATGTGCATGCTGGGAATTGTATCTGGATCTTCTTTCTGAAAGAGAAGCAAGTGCTTTTAACCACTGAACCATCTCTCCTGCCCTGTGCTGTTCTGTTTGATCTTTGTCTGGCTTTGGTTTCAGAGTGGTGCTGTCTTTGTAAGAAGAATTTGGAAATGTTATTCTATTTTCTATTTTGTGGAATAATTTGAAGAGTATTGTTAGTTTTTTGTTTGTTTATTTTGTTTTGGTTTTTGGTTTTTTTGGTTTTTTTGTTGGGTTTTTGTGGGGTTTTTTTGTTTGTTTGTTTGTTTGTTTTTGGTTTTTTGAGACAAGGTTTCTCTGTGTATCCCTGGTTGTCCTGGAACTCACTCTGTAGACCAGGTTGGCCTCGAACTCAGAAATCCGCCTGCCTATACCTCCCAAGTGCTAGGATTAAAGGTGTGTGCCACCACTGCCCAGCTTATTGTTAGTTTTTTGAGGGTTTTTGTAAAGCCTGCACTGAATCTCTCTAGCCTTGTGGGTTTTTTTAAGTTGGGAGATTTTTATTTTTTAATACATTTTAATTAAAATACAATTACATCACTTTACCCTCTCCCTCCCTCCAGCCTCTCTCAGATGCCCTCCCTCCAACCTCTCCCATGCACTTCTGCTTTCCAACTGATGCCTCTTTTTCTCTGATTATTTTTTATATGAACATATACATATATACATACACACAAAGACAGAGAGAAAGGCAGAGAGAGATACATAAATATATAAGTATAACCTGTTGGGTTTGTTTTTGTTGTTTTGTGGCTATAGTTTTAGGACTGATTACTTTGTATTGGATAACCAATAACAGGACTCATACCTGGGAAAGGCTAAGTCTCCCTCAGTTAGGAAAGTTTTAATTTTTGTTTCTATCTAATTGGCTATCACGGATCTATTTAAATTATTTATTTCATCTGGATTTAGTTTTGTAGAACTTATGTATCTTGAAATTAATTGATTTCTTTTAGATTATCCACTTTGCTGAAATATAGGTTTGTAGAGTGCGTCCTTATGACTCTGTTATAATGATATTATAATGTCTGTTATAACAGTGGTATCTACTATAACATCTCCATTTCATTTCTAATATTATTAATTTGGATCCTTTCTCTCTTTGGCTAATTTGCCTAAAGGTTTGCCAATCTTCTATATCTTTTTAAAGAACAAACTCTTTATTTAATTGGTTCTTTGTATTGTTTGGGTTTGTTTCTATTTCATTAATTTCAGCCTTGAGTTTAATTATTTCTTTCTGTCTACTCTTTCTGTGTCTTGATTCTTCTAGTTTTCTGAAACTTCCAAGTGTGTCATCATGAAGTTATTAAATTGAGAGCTTTTGATTTTTTTTTTTTTTTGGTTTTTCAAAACAGGGTTTCTCTGTGCAGCCTTGGCTCTCCTGGAACTCACTCTGTAGACCAGGCTGGCCTTGAACTCAGAAATCCATCTGCCTCTGCCTCCCAAGTGCTGGGACTAAAGGCGTGCGCCACCACTGCCCGGCGAACTTTTTTTAATGTAGGCACTTAAAGCTATAAATTTTCCTCTTAGAACTGCCCTCATTATGTCCCATAGGTTTTGGCATGCTGTATTTTAGTTTTTATTCTATTCTATGAATTTTAATTTTTTACCTTTGATTCAATAATGTCATTCAGTAGCTGTTTAATTTCCATGAGTTTGTGTATTTTCTGTAATTTCTATAGCTTTTGTACCCAGCTTTATTCCAGCATGTTTAGACAGAAAGTAGCATGTGCTTTTAATTTGTTCTATATTTGTTCAGACTTGCTTTGTGTACTAATATGTGCTTGATTTTGGAGAAAGTTCCAAAATGCATTCTTTCATGTTTGGGTGGGGTGTTCTGCAGATATCAGTTGGGTTCATTTGATTTATGGTGTCATTTCATTCCAGGCTATCTCTGTTTTATTTATATTCAAATGACTTGTCTGTTGATGAAACTGGGCTATTGCAGTCAACATTATCACTTCGTTGGGATCAGGGTGATTTTAGATCTAATAGTGTTTCTTTTATGGAATTGGGTCCCTGTGTTTGGTGCATATATACGTAGGATTGTAACACCCTGTTGGTGGAATTTTTCCTGTAATGTGTATGAACTGCCCTTATTTCTTCTGACTACTTTTGATTTAATATTTATTTTGTCAGATATTAGAATAGCTACACATCCTGTTGCTTAGTTCCATTTGTTTGCAATACCTTTTCCCATCCTTTTAGCATAAGGAAGTATCTATCTTTGATAGTAAAGTGTTTATCTTAAGAGCATCAAAATATACATCTTCTTATCCAGTCCAGTCTTTTACTCTGTGTCTTTGAGCAGGAGGGATTGGGAATCATTAATGTTCAGCTAGTGTTGAAAGACATGCATTAATTCTTGTCATTTGTGAATTTGTGTGTGTGTGTGTGTGTGTGTTTTCAGATCTCCTTTGATTACCTATTCTGACCTTGCTTATTTGTTTCTTGTGCCCCCTTGAATGTGTTAATTTTTCCCTTCAGATTGAGTAGTCCTTTTAACGTCTCTGTGGAGCTGGCTTTGTGTCAGAAATCCCTTTAATTTGTTTTAATGATAGGTTTTGTATCTTTTTCAATTTTAATAGTTTTGTTGGGTATAATAGTTTGAGTTGACAGTTATGGTCTTTCAGGACTTGTAGAACATCTGTTCAGACCTTTCTGGCTTTAAAAGTTTCTGTTGAAACACCAATGGGGTGGTATTCTAATAGGCTTCCCTTTATGACTAACTTGATGTTTCTCCATTAAGATTTCAATGAACTCCCTTTGTTCTGTGTTTTCATCTTAGAACTATAATATGCCAGGGAGAATTTATTTTCTGGTCTTTTCTATTGGTGTGACCTGCAGGGTTCTCTGAGACCAACATCACTGGCAGAGTAACGAATCAAGCAAGGTCAGAACTGTGAGCAGATATGACTGAGAGTCTGGTGGCCTTTGCATTGTGTAGTTGAGTCCACACCAAATTCTCCTCAAATCCTTGATCTTGTCAATCTATAGAACCCATCTTTATAGCAGGAGTCACATGTAGACAATCTATAGAACTCATCTTTATGGAAGATGTCACATGTACTTTACAAAGTCTTGATGTAGTTATGTCTTAAGCTTTATTGTGCACACAAGATTGAGTTATTTATCACCAGTGTTCTGTTGGCTTCTTTTTTAAAGATTTATTTATTTGTTTTATGTACGTGAGTACACTGCAGCTGTACAGATGGTTGTGAGCCTTAATGTGGTTGTTGGGGTTTGAGTTTTTAGGACCTCTGCTTGCTCTGGTCAGCCCACTCACTCTGGCCCAAAGATTTATTTATTATTATACACTATATATTATTAAAGTACACTGTAGCTGTCTTCAGTCTTTCCAGAAGAAAGCATCAGATGTCATTACGGGTGGTTGTGAGCCACCACGCAGTTGCTGGGATTTGAACTCAGGACCTTCGGAAGAGCAATCAGTGTTCTTACTCGCTGAGCCATCTTCGCGAGTATTGTTGGCTTCTTCAATATTGAGAGACATCCCCTTCTCTCAGCTTGGGAAGCTTTCTTCTATGATTTTACTGAAGATATCCTCTGTGTCTTTGCTACTTTTTTTCTATGACCATAATTCAAAGGCTCACTCTTTTCTTAAGGTCTTCAAACTTTGCTATATTCTGTTTCTTTAAAAAAAAAATGATGGTTGAGGGCTGGAGAGATGGCTCAGTGGTTAAGAGTACTGACTGTTCTTCCAGAGGTCTTGAGTTCAATTCCCAGCAACCACATGGTGGCTCACAACCATCTGTAATGGGGCTCTGATGCCATCTTCTGGTGTGTCTGAAGACAGTGACAGTGTACCCACATACATGAGATAAATAAATATTTTTTAAAAAATATGGTGGTTGAATTTCATGTCTTCCATTTTCAATATGATTTTTTTTTGGGGGGGGGAAAGGCTTTCTACTGTGGGTTAACTGATTTATTGGGTTTTTCATTTCCTGTATCATTTCAGTTTGAGATTTCTTTAAAAATTCAAATTTCATTTTCCATGTCTTGGATATATCTCTTTATCACATTCATCTCTTTGTCTTTGTCATGTCTGAGTTATTGATCATGTCTGGATGCTCTCCTATGTTGTCATTAGGGGTCACTCCTGTGGGATTTGTATTATTTGGAGGTGACATGCTTTTGGTTTTGTTGTTCTTGTGTGTTTAGATTTGTACATCTGGAGTTTATTGGAGCTTTCTCATACTTTCTTTACTCAGTTCACCTTTCTTCTTTAAACAGGGATGTTTATAATACTCAGCGTAGTGCTACTTTATAGCTGGGTTGGGATCTGGTATTATATAGCTGTCTGTCTGGTATTTGGGGACACAGCCTCTAGCCAGCTTTTCTGTTTCTCTGCTACAGTCTGCTGCCTTTAGAAGTTTGTTCAAGGAGACTGGCACAGGTTTCCCTGGCAGTGTGAACTGATCCTATGTCTGAAGACTAGACAGGACAATTGAAGGATCCCCATCAGGCATCTAGAAGATCTCTGAAACTCTGGGTCATATGTGATCAAAGGAGAGTACCTCATGGGTATAGAACTGACATCTGGCAAGGGAGATGGAGTGAGAGGAGGTGGGTGTCATGGAGAGTAGCCACAAGAGTAAGACAACCCAAAATGGATGGGGAAGAGAAGGAGACTACAGATAGTCTGAGTCCATGTCACGTGTGGTTGTTAGAGAATCCCTGGTAGCAAGTGGAGTTGGGTCTGTTTTTCTGGCTTTATAGGAGACTCAGAGGTAATAGCTCTTCTTGAGTCTCAGAAGAGACTTCAAACCAGACTCTTAAACAATACTGGGAGTCTAAGATTCTGGGGACTTTGGGAGTGGGATGGCTATGTCCCCAGAAGAATTATGGCCTTCTCTCTGCCATTCCCTTGGGTGTCAAAGTGACAAAGGGTACACTTGTGATGGCTAGCCTTACAAATGTAGTGGTATTTAGAATCACCTAGAAGACACATCTCTGGGCATATTCCTGAGAGGTTTCCAGAGAGGTTTAACTGAAGAAGAAAGACTCACCCTGAATGTAGGCAGCGCCATTCTGTAGAATGGGGTCTTGGACTGAATTAAAGGGGAGAAATAAGCCAGCCAGCCAGCCAAGCACTAGCATTACCCTTTCTTGGCTTGCTCCTTGGCACCACAGACCAAGCTGCCTCCCCTCCAGTGCCTTCCTCTGAGCCATGACTGCAATAGAACTTTCCTTCCTTAAGCAGCTGTATGTCAAAGATTTGGTCTCAGCATGACAAGAGCAGCCAAAGTGTGAGCTGTGCTCTTACCATGGCCCTTGGGCTGCTGGTCTTTTGTTTTCACTACTGCAGTGTTGCTTGCTTTTCTTCTAGTGTTTCTGTGAGATTGTCTTCAAGGTCACCTTGGCTGCTGAGAACATTCCCATCTCTGTGGTGATGGTGGTTATCTTAGTCAGGGTTTCTATTCCTGCACAAACATCATGACCAAGAAGCAAGTTGGGGAGGAAAGGGTTTATTCAGCTTACACTTCCACATTGCTGTTCATCACCAGAGGAAGTCAGGACTGGAACTCGAGCAGGGCAAGAAGCAGGAGCTGATGCAGAGGCTGATGCAGGAGCTGATGGAGAGATGTTCCTTGTTGGCTTGCTTCCCCTGGCTTGCTCAGCCTGCTTTCTTATAGAACCCAAGACTTCTAGCCCAGGGATGGCACCACCCACAAGGGGCCCTACCCCCTTGGTCACTAATTGAGAAAATGCCCCACAGCTGGATCTCATGGAGGCACTTCCCCAACTGAAGCTCCCTTCTCTGTGATAACTCCAGCCTGGGTCAAGTTGGCACACAAAACCAGCCAGTATAGTGGTGGTGGTTTCCATTCCTCATATTTCTGCTGGATTCTGCAGTTTCCAATTCTCTGCTAAAATAACTCATCTAATCTTTAATATTGTTGCTTTTCCTTTAAAGATTTAACATATTTGTGACTTTTTACATGTTAGAGAAAAACTAGCATTTTTTCTTCAAAAATTAGATAAAGGTAAATAATTTTCATTCTGGAAAGTGAATACTCATCTACTTCTGCTGGGTCTTTATTGTTTTATTGTATTTTACTTAATTAATATCTTAATTAATTGATTAATGTGTGTATACATGTATTACAG
This sequence comes from Montemys delectorum, assembly GCA_019843815.1. Lineage (NCBI taxonomy): Eukaryota > Metazoa > Chordata > Mammalia > Rodentia > Muridae > Montemys > Montemys delectorum. The sequence continues at coordinate 3,611 of JADRCD010196238.1, read as the reverse complement.
TGCAAGCATGAAGGTTAGAAGATGACTTGCAGTAGTTAGCGCTGTCCTTGGACCAAGCGGAGATCAGACTCCAGTCATCAGCCTTGGGAGTAAGCAATTTTACCCTAAGAGCCATTTCTCCAGCCCTTCTGATAGATCGTTAATAGAGATGTTCTCTTCACTGGGCCAGGAGACGGGCTGAGTGAGAGGTTTAACATACTGGTGTCTTCACTCCACAATGCAATAGGGTTTCTGCTCTGCATCACCTTTATTTAGGTTAGTGCTACTTCAGGGTTTCTGCTAAGGCTTCTATACCAGCGTCTCATAAGAAAGACACTGTTTCCTCTCCCAGCTTATGACTTTTCCAGTATGTATTATAGAATGGGGGCAAGATGAAATGTTACCACATCACTAGGAACAATGAGAGGGAAAGAATGAATGAATGAGTGGGAGGGTGGGTAACAGAAGAATGAGGAACATCTGTATATAAACAGTCACCATCTTCCATGCTCTTGGTTCAATTTTTCTTTTTTTTTTTTTTTCTTTTTTCTTTTCTTTATTTACATGCCATATGATATCTCTGTTCCCAGTTTCCCCTCCAAAAAAACAAAAACAAAAACAAAAAACAAAAAACAACAAGAACAAACCCCTGTTCCCTTCCCCCTCCCCCCTCCCCCTGCTCTCCACCCCACCCTCTCCTGCTTACTGGCCCTGATATTCCCCTACACTGGGGCATAGATTGATTCAATTTTTCAAAGACCTTTTTTTTGGGGCATCTGTATTGGTTAGGGTTATCTAAAGGAACAGAACTGATAGGATGGGTGGATGGATGGATGGATGGATGGATGGATGATAGATAAATGATAGACAAAAAGACTGATAGATTGGTGATATATGGATAGATAGATAGATAGATAGATAGATAGATAGATAGGTAGATAGATAGATGATAGTAGATAGACGGATAGAAAGATGATAGTAGACATAAATATATACTTACACACATATATACATACATACATACATACATACATACTACATAGTGTGGGGGTTTAAATAGGTATGACCCCCATAGATTCATGTGTTTGAATGCTTAGCCCATGGGGTGTGGCACTATTAGGAGGTGTGGCCTTACTGGAGCAGGAATGGGCTTGTTGACAGAACCATGTCACTGTGCGGGCAGGCTTTCAGGTCTTCTATGCTCAAGCTCTGCCCAGTGTGGAATCCAGTCTCCTTTCAGCTGCCTTCAGATCAAGATGGAGAATTCTGGGCCCCTCCAGCACCATGTCTGCCTGCAGGCTATCGTGCTTCCCACCATAATGATAATGGACTGAACCACTGAAAACTATAAGCTAGTTCTAAATCAAATGTTTTCTCTTACAAGAGTTGCCTTGATCATGGAGTCTCTTTACAGCAGGGAAACCTAAACAAAGACAGACAGACAAACACATACAGACAGTGTGGTTACAGCTGAGAGGTACAATAGTGCAGTAGGTATAAGAGAAGGTGGTGTAATAACAAAGGCAGGGATCACAGGAGATTTGGAGATCACCTTGAAGCCAGCAAAGAGGCCACCAGCCAAGGAATGAAGGTGACCCCTAGACGTTGGGAAAGGTGAGTAGTTGCCTCTTCTATAGCTTCCAGAAGTCCTGCTAGCTCTTTGTTTTGGGACTTCTGATCTCTGTAGCTAGGCAACATAACACATTTGAGTTGTGGGTTTTTTTTTTTTTTTTTTTTTGGTTTTTCGAGACAGGGTTTCTCTATATAGCCCTGGTTGTCCTGGAACTCACTCTGTAGACCAGGCTGGCCTCGAACTCAGAAATCCGCCTGCCTCTGCCTCCCAAGTGCTGGGATTAAAGGTGTGCGCCACCACCGCCTGGCTCGAGTTGTTTCAAGCTTCCATTTTCAGAAAGGTTTATCCCAACAATGGTAGGAGTCAGGACACCTCCCTTCCAATCTCAATGGTTGTTCGTTCTCTCGAAACTCCTGCTCAGCACATTTGGATTTCTCATTCAATATATAAGTCCAGCTGTCCCTCAGACTATCTGTTTTTACACACACACACACACACACACACACACACTCATATACACCCATGCATGGATGTATACATGCGTGCATGCACACACACACACAAACACACCGATACCTCAGGGAATGGTGTTGCATGCATTTCCCATCTTTCCATCAGTGTTTTAATATTAACAGCGGTACCTTCCTCCACTTCCTTCAGCCTTCTCTGCCATTTCCTTTCCCCAGCTACTGCTCTGGTTTTGTGGATACAGCATCCCTGCTGATGTCTCTGAGATGATAGTTTCGACTCGCTGACCCATTTCCTCCAGGAACAGCATTTTGCTCTGGTTGGCCCTTCCATCGTATGGTTGTCATCTTTGGCTACCTGTTCTCACACACACAAAAGGAAGGCAGAGTCATGCTCCAAGTGCTGGCTGGGCTCCCTGCTGCCTCCAGGTCTGTTTACTCAGCAAGCCGCTCCTCTTCCTGGGAAGGGTGGCATGAATGTCCTTGTGGATGAGTCACAGTAACCAGCAGCCTTCACTAGAGGGTGCCAGGGCACCTCTTCCCACACAGGGCCAGGCTGGCAAGGCTTCTCTCTGGTGGGCACCAAACCTCCCCACTGCACTCTCTTCCTCATTTGGGGCCATGAGAACAGATTCCACACTCTGGACAATATGCCAACAAGCGCATTATCCCTGGCAATTCTGGAAGCTAAGAAGCCCAATAGCAAGGGGGCAATAGACTTGGTGTCTGCAGAAGGTATTCCTCCTGGCACAGATGCCTTCTGCCTGCTGTGTCCTCACATGCTGGGAAACAGTGGATGCTCCATGGCCTGTCTTTCAGAAAGACACTAATCCCCTTGATGAGGGCTCCACCCTGTAGTAATCACCTACCACAGCCTCCTACACTACCACCTTCAGGGTGAATTTTCACTGCAGATGTCCAGCCTGTGTTCATTGGCTCCGTTCTGGTACAACCCCGGAACTGTCATTTTCTTTGCTTCATGCCTGGGAGGGCTGGAGTTAGAGACAAGCAGAGCCTCATGCCACTGCTCTCTCTCATGTCCATACCCCTAAATGAAGTCTCTGGTCTACCAAGATTCTCACCATTGCCCAGGGCTTCCAGTCCCTCCTGATGCTTTCTTGAGTTACCACTGCTCAGGGTTTTACAGTTAGAGTCTCCTGTTTTCTTTCTGGAAGCCCATGAAAGTCAGGGCCATAGATGTCCATCTGTGGCCACCCACTTCTCCTCTGCTCCTCCTGCAACCTCGCTTTGGATTAGTTCTGTGAGTTGAGAAGAAAAGGGGAAAGAAGAAGGTGTTCACCCTTCCCTCTGAGCATCAGAGCTGAGGTACTTCCCTCTCTCCTGAACATTCATCCTGAGATGCCACGGACTGGGGTTTCTTGCGAGGACCCCGTGTTCCACGGGACTATGGGTCTTGGCCAAGTGTGCATGGGATTCGGCTGGGTTGGAAATCAGACTCGACACACGAAGTGTGTTATTTAAATATATTTCTTAAAAAATGGCATGAGACTCTTACAATCATTGCAAAAGAGATAATAAAAAATCTAGCAGCTCAGTAGTCAAGGTACATCTGAGCCTACCTAAAATATACT